>AYEL01051607.1:0-61521 GCA_000484575.1 Olivierus martensii | reverse complement strand
GTCCCGGAGAACAACATTGCGAGAGTTGATGAGTTGATACGGGAAAACTGGCGTATTACGGTGAGTGATATTGCAGCAAAGATGAAGATTAGTGCCGACACTAATCTTCATCTTTGCTGCACAGAGCGTCCTGGGAGTGGCGAATTTTCAACACTTGTTACACCCCGTTTGAACTTATCTGCCCACTCGTACACTTGTGTTCGACTCAACTTTCACCATATTGGACTGCCCATTTGAACTTATCTGCCCACTCGTACACTTGTGTTCGACTCAAACAACTTTCACCATATTGGACTGCCTAATGACACTCCGCTGCACCTTGGTGCAAACCTACAACGGTGCCGCCATCTTGTTTCACTGATTCCCAGCATCCCGTTCGCGAGGCAGGTATGCCAGGCCCATCTGATAATAGTTCTAGGACACCACCAAAAAATAACAAAGAAGTACAAACTTTGTCGAAGTTTTGTATTTTTTATAGAACTTTTTCAGTTATTTATTGAATGGACCTTGTAGCTATTAGTTGGAGGGCCGCATTAAGTAGTACCGAGGGCCGTGGTTTGCCCACCCCTGTTTTAAACACTGAAGTAATGGTACTACACACTACACATTAATACACTAGTAATGGAAAAAAATGAAATCTTATGCACAAAAATAAAGCAATAATAAAAAAAATGTTTCAAAAATAGAAACTTTATGCTGAAAATTTTTAAATTTTCATCAGTTTTTGACCAAATAACATCAATAAAGATAATTTATTTTTTTTTATCATTATTTCTTTATTTTTTTATCATTATTTCTTTAATTCTTATTTTCAGGTAAATGAGTTCTACAAAACACACAAAGATAAAATGACGAAAAGTCAAATGAATTCATTTGAAAAATGTGTTAAGAAAGCAGAAAAGAGAATATCCCTTATGGATTATCAGCTACCCGACATAATTAATTGGTTACAGAAAAGAAATTGGAAAGAAGTGTAAATTTTTATAATAAATGTAGTAATATATTTTGTATAATTATTTAATTTTACGGTTCGTAGTTTTGTATGTAAAATTTTGCTCTATATGTAAAAAATATATGACACGTTTATTGATTTTCTCTTCGTATTGTAAATTCGTTTAAAAATTTGATGTAACTCATCAATGCAAAATGTAAATCCAGGGCTGTCTCATCATGTAGCTACGCTTTAATGTAAGATGTAATTTTTTTTAAATAAATATCATTCAGAATATATATTACAAAAAATGACCATTCTGGGAACATTAATACAGAACAAGATTTTATTGTTAGTTTATATGTTCCCGAAATGTTCATTTTCGTGTAATTTATATAATTTTTTCAATCCCATTAATTTTTCCTATCATCTCGATGATTTTATTCTGTAAAATATAATACATTATACAATCTCCTATTAATTCCTCGGATCTGGTCCAGTATTTTTTGTTATTTCAACTTTTGGTTTATCTTGACCTGCAATGGCGTAGCAAGAATCTTTGGTACCCGGGCGGCTTTTTTTTTTTTGTCCCCCTCTCTCCCTCCAAAAACACACATGGGTTTTAACCTTCAACACACACTTTTTTTAAATAACTTTTAAGAACTGAAAATTATACAAATATCTGATGAATAATAATGATATTCCATGCTCTTTGTCTCCCGTTCAGATTGGTTCCCTGAGCGGATCGCCCCCTCTCGACTTAGTCACGTGATAGACTGGTTCATCGTAATGGTAAATTATTGTGGAGAAAAAAATTCATTCTATATTAATCCATATATTGTAAGAGTTAAAACAGGATTAAAGTAACTGTGCCAGTGCAACTGACTTGCCACAGTTCTGGCAGAATCTTTTCCCTTTTTCCTATACTTTTCTCTTTTTTTTTAATCCCTCTTTTAGGGGGTTATATTTTTTTTACCTCAAACGCGACGCGAAAGATATGAAAAATGGCGTAGCTATTCTCGTATCTTGCGCTTATCATTAATAAAATCAGATAGAGGGCTATGCTCTCTATCTATTTTTAAATCTGATCTCTGTCTAGTTAAATCTGTCTTTAATGTGAATATTATACAAATATCTGATGAATAATAATGATATTCCATGCTCTTTGTCTCCCGTTCAGCTTGGTTCCCTCTGCGGATCGTCCCTCTCGACTTAGTCACGTGATAGACTGGTTCATCGTAATGGTAAATTATTGTGGAGAAAAAAATTCATTCTATATTAATCCATATATTGTAAGAGTTAAAACAGGATTAAAGTAACTGTGCCAGTGCAACTGACTTGCCACAGTTCTGGCAGAATCTTTTCCCTTTTTCCTATACTTTTCTCTTTTTTTTTAATCCCTCTTTTAGGGGGTTATATTTTTTTTACCTCAAACGCGACGCGAAAGATATGAAAAATGGCGTAGCTATTCTCGTATCTTGCGCTTATCATTAATAAAATCAGATAGAGAGCATAGCCCTCTATCTATTTTTAAATCTGATCTCTGTCTAGTTAAATCTGTCTTTAATATGTTTAATAAATAAATACTGTAGATGTCATTACAGTGTCATATTTCATACAAAAATACATTTGATTAACCGTTAACCTGAATAAACGTCATTGCATAAGAAATCGGTTGCAAAATATATTTAAAATCAAATAAAATCGTTTTGTCAGTCAATCAGCTCAATACCTTTTTGTAATTTCATGGTGTTTGTATTTAATATTTGTGCAATTTCCTAATCAGGTATGTTTTAATTATTGTTTCAAATTTAAAATGATTATAATTTTAATATATAATTTAAAAGAATTTCGACCGTGTCGAGCTTCTCTAAAATGGCATTTCACTTTTTTCGGACTGCTGAAATTATTCAAACCCTTGATTCATATAATGAGCTAATGAAGAACTTGATCTACTAAGAAAATTGGCTTAATTTTAACATGTCACCTTTTATGACTTTTTTCGGACTGCTGGCATTATTCAAACCCATGATTCTTATAACGACCAATGAAAGCTGATCAGACTGCTGGCATTATTCAAATCCATGATTCATATAACAACTAATGAAAGCTGATCTACTAAATGGCTTAATTTTAACATGTCAGCCTTTTATAATATCTTAGTCAACAAATGTACTCCTTAGGATCTTTCTATTTTGACTACATAATTTTCTAAGAGAATTTTATCACCTCAGACAGTTATTAGGTGAAGCGGAATTTTGGGAGTTTTATTTGCTATTTTGTTTTACGCCCCTTTCCAGTCAGATAAATTACTAAAGGGCTGGATCACTTCGAACCACAGGCTAACTCACACTCGGGGAGGGGGTCAGATGGTGAAAGATAGGGATCACTGGAAAGTGCGGCCCTAGGCTATATTTTATTGACGCAATATGGCCCTTTCTCCTAAAAGTTTGCCCACCACTTTAAAACATAGTCCATATTAAATAATAAATTATTAATAATTAAATGTCATAATAATTTTTTTATATTTCATTTATGCTTCCTTCACATACCAAACAATATAGTGAAAAATGGCGGTGCCTTTTTGTAAAAAATATCTAAAAAACTGAATCATTTAAATTAATTTAATTCAATTATAATAAGTATAATTTCTAAAATACTTTTTGGTGTGAAGATTAAAACATTTGATAACTTGTATACATTAGAAAGTGATAAAATAAACTCCATACTGAAATAGGATCAAATTTGCTCAACATTGCAAAGAATTTTATCAGAATAATAAGAGAACATTAACAATTAAGAAATTTGTGGAATATACATACAGTCCTATTCTACATTCCATATATTATGTGTAGCATTGCACTATCTACAGAGGATAATTAACTAGTATTCATAATTTAATGAATGCCATTAAATTATGAATATAGATAATGCCAGAACCTGTCTAAACTCTAGAATTCTATTTTGTCCAAACATTATTTTGTAACCCAATTTTATAAATTGATTACAAAATAATTTTTTAAAAAACATAATACTTAATTATTAACTTAATAATTTAAAAAAATTAAACAGTTTTTTAAACTTTATTGTTAATAGTGTAGGGCTTAATTCATATACATATATGGATTCATATACATATATCTATACACATTAAAAACAGTTATGAATCAAATATTTTATCCTTGGTCAGACTTAAAATTTTGTGTTGTATAAATAACTTATAATTCATTAACTTTACATAATCAGTAATATGAATAAAATTATTTCATGTGTAAAAATACTTTTCTAAATTCATTTCTGTGTGTTGACTTATATATAATAATTTACGCCTAATAATTTATTCTAGATAACTAAAATATTGCATGTTCCTTCAAAATACTGCAAAATTCAAATATTTTTGGAAATGGGAACAACAAATAATTCCCACAACTCTATAGATTATACTACAGATTATTTTGGTAAATAATCAAAATACATACCTACAAAAAAAATCATTTCTTAAAATTTTTATTAGATCTGAATATTGTTAAATAAATTGAAAGTAGCATTTTGCTTATTAGTGTTGGTATTGTGTTTGTGTGTGTGGGGGAGGAGTGAGTGCCGTCAAATCGTCTCTACTCATAGTAATTCCTTGAATCAACAACATCCAAAAGCATGATACATAGTTGTTAATTCACTATCTCATTAAATCTTGCAAACTTAGGTGATGATTTTTACTGAATAAATTCATCTTATACTGCATCACCTGTTTCTCTTGTTTCGTAAAATATGATAATTATGCCATTTCTCTTAATTCTTTCAAATTTTGATCAGTTTAGTTCTCAAAATAATTTATAAAAATTGTATCAATATTATAATTTATTAATTTACAATTGCTAATTAAAATTTTAATTGTATTTTATTTTTCCAAGAATTAATCTTATATAACAGTTATTACAACACTCACTCCACTATACCTTATTCGAGATCATTACAAAATTTAATATGATTGTTATAATCTCTGTTAATACGTAATATAATAAAAAAATCTTGGATATAATGCAAAGCTATGGAAATATAAACACACATTATCGACATAGTAAATGAATATAAAAAAAATCTTACTTTTGCTAATTCCTCGCGATTTGCAATTACTTCAGTTAGGGTCTTTATTACTTCATTAAAACTGTTTACAATTCAAAATGAAATATTAACATAATAAAACACGAAGATTAATGCTGTAATAATACATACTTTTGTTGTAATCTGTTCCACAAGGATCCTAAAATTTTAAAAATGACTTCCCAATTACTGTTATCAAGGATACTTTCAAAAATGTTAGTTAAATAGTTTACATCATCAAAAATTACGTTTTTTACTGCTCTGAAAGTGAAGGTAGAATTTAATATTGTAAGTTATGTTAACGATGAAAAATAATGCTTTAAATAAAATTATAGAGGCTTACTCAAAAAGTTGAAGTTCATTTGTCCTGCATCCTAAAGCGTATATTATTTCGCCAGCAGGAAATTTACCGGTTAAATTTTTAAAATAGTCGAAGGCGTCTTCCCATCTCGAGGTGTCATCTTTAACTGCTATACACAGGAATAATTTCATCAGAGGGCGCTCATTTCTAAAACATTAAAAAAAAAAGTTTTATTAATTTAAAAGTTTAAAATGTTTGTTAAAAATTCATTTTCGTTTATTAAATTTTTAAATATTAAGGTTATTATTTTTAACTTGAAGATAAAAAATTTAAAACAAGTTTATTTTTCAATTAATTTTTTTTTTTTTCAAAAATTTATGGAAACCAAAATAATATTGTGAATGATTTCATAAATTTGCAAATAACGTATTTTATTATTGCAATTAATAAAATTATTTAAATTTTTAATTTTTTTTATAAGTAAGCTCAAGTTTTATACTAAATTAAATATCATATTCTATTTATATAATAATATATCAGCCAAAAGTTTTCAAGAGTTTGAAAATTTGGAAATTTTCTGATGAATTTTCTATCAAATAAATGAAACTTCATATCATAAAAACAATCAAAAATATCTATCAATACTACCTTCATTTATTTTTATACTGATATAATACAAAATGATGTTGCTGTATAATATACAGAAATGTGGAGGACACGGGATTCGGATAGGAAGTGGTGTCATTCCTCACCTAAACAAAATTAAGTAAGGGAATTGGAGGAAGAATGACATCTTAGAAGGAGAAATAAACTATCAAAAAATATCGTACCATCCGACCTGGAGATTCTTGTCCTCTTCAACATAAAACTACGAAGAAATAATAATAAATAAGAGATAAGGTGATGGACTGTGAAGGTGACGAGTTTTGTTACACGCATGTGTCGCGAAAAGTCAGGATGAGAAACATGGATGAAAGACGATAGTGGGAAAGCAATCTGTCTTTCCCCGAGAAGAAGGTGAAAAATAAGGGTCGCTTCATTTGCCCAGGACTCTGACACTCAGAGAATCAGCCTTCGGATTCCAGAGACAAGGAACGTCGGAAAGCTGTCTCCTTCAAAAGAGAACCCTTCTTTTAGTTTTTTTTTTGTTGTGTCCAAAACGCAAATGCGCTGGGACCAAAGCTAGGTCACAACTATTAAGAAAACAAGAAACATCGCTTCAAAAAAAAAGAGAGATTGTTTCTTTTGCCACAGAACAGGAAGAGAAAGTAGCCGTTTTGACCAAGACACCAGGGAAGACATGTACTTGGACTCTTACTATAAACCAGAGGTTCCCAAAGTTTTGCCAAGGTTTTTCCAAAGTTTTTGGGACCAAAGCTAGGTCACAGCTATTAAGAAAACAAGAAACATCGCTTCAAAAAAAAAGAGAGATTGTTTCTTTTGCCACAGAACAGGAAGAGAAAGTAGCCGTTTTGACCAAGACACCAGGGAAGACATGTACTTGGACTCTTACTATAAACCAGAGGTTTCCAAAGAGTTTTTTGATGTTGCAAGATGTTTGATGTGACAGCTGACACATTGTCTTTCTGAATTGCGTAGCTTTGTCTGCGTCGCTTTTTGTCTCACAAGGAGAGGCCACAACCTCCGTCCAATAGATTTCGATCGGCTTTAACACACAAGTTGGGGGCCATGAAAAGTAACTCGTGTAAAAGGGTTTAGGTCACTATGCCTTCGTTTTTAAAAATTCGAAGTCAAATGTCATGACACCGGATCGCACTACTTATATACCTAAAAAATCGGAGCTATTTAACCAAAGCGGTGGCGTAGCGGTTAAGGCGATTTCCTGTAGAACTGAAAGTCTCCCTTCTCTACGTTATTTTTCAAGTGAATAAATTAAAATATTACTAACATTAAACTTCAGGCAAAATCACATATTTTTGATCATACTTATGTTTGGCAAAATCGCCCTTTGATTATTGTTCGATCTCTTTCTCGCTTTATCTCACTCTCTATTTATCATAATTCACAGTGCATCAGGTGATAACTGTCATAAAAACATTGAAAGCAAATGAACTTCCTGCACCAAGCACATTGGATAAAAGCTATTTTGGCACATACGCATCTCTCCTGCCCAATAGTGTTCGGAAAACAACTTGATTGACTTTCATGAATATACGTCTCTGTTTAATCAATTTTGATGCATGTCATGCGTAGGATAGCATCGTCTGGAATATTGGTGCCGACAACTGATTATGTATTAGGCTATGAATTGTTATGGCATCAGTTTGGTTATGAAGTTCTCATTGTGTTTCTAGGATTATATTGCAATTTTTCAATTTTGAAATAAAGTTCTTTACTGGGCAGAAGAAGTAAACGTCACAGGGTTGGCACAGGAGTATGCATTTCGGCGATATAACTTTTACCGCGGTTGGTTGTGATCGTTTGTGAACATATAATAGAGTCCCAGGTTGTTATTCTGCCAAACTAGACAAAATTTGTTATTTTCCACATAGTGTTTCAAACCATGTTGAAGATACAACTTGTAAATATCGGTTTTAATTTCACAGATTTGCAAACTTATTTCTTACAATTAGGTATCAAACTAGACAAAATTTGTTATTTTCCACATAGTGTTTCAAACCATGTTGAAGATACAATTTGTAAATATCGGTTTTAATTTCCCAGATTTGCAAACTTATTTCTTACAATTAGGTATTTTTTGTCATTCTCTTCATTTGTGATCTAGCTATCGTAGAATCTGTTTTGTTCGCATTGAAAAGATGTAAAAAAAAGAAAGTTATAAAAGTAGCTGCACGCAGATCGCGAAAGAAACTTTCGAAAAAACCTAATATTATATTAAATATCACCTGATGCATTGTGAATTACGATAATTAGAGAGTGAGTGAGATAAAGCGAGAAAGAGATCGAACAATAATTGAAGAGCGATTTTGTCAAACGTAAGCACGACAAAAAAGATGCAATTTTACCTGAAGTTTTATTGTTAGCCATATTTTAATTTATTCGCTTGAATAAAAACGACAGGTAAGGGAGGGAGACTCGAACTCAAAACGTTCAGTTACGCAAGGATCCGCTTTAACCGCTACGCCATCGCTTTGACTGAAATAACTGCAAATTTTTTAGGTATATAAGTGGTGCGATCCGACATTATGGCATTTGAATTTGACTTTTTTGAAACCCTTTTACACGAGTTATTTTTCGATGGCCCCCAATCTGTATGTAAAAGCCGATCGAAATCGGTTGGACGGAGGTCGTGGCCTTCCCTTGTCAGATCTAAAATTTCGGCATAAGGAGCAAATGCGCAGGAAGTTAGGCGCCTAAACTTGAGGCGACATTCAAGCATAGAGTCATCTGCGGACGATATGAACAGGCTTTTGGCCTACCTGCGGAGGCCAAAAGCCTGTTCATATCGTGTGGAATGAGCAAGGACAGATAATGAATAATTTTCCGGCAAACCGATTCAGAGACTACATAACAAACAACTTCCTTTCTCTCTCTCTCTCCAGAAAAACGAGAAATGGTGTACATTGGTAACAGTATTTTCGCCGCTCGGCGGGAATCCGCGAATAAGCGCGAAAGCTCCGCGAATAACGATTTTGTGGTTACAAATAAATTTTTGCGAATAGTCGAATACGTGAATATGGAATCTGCGAATAACAAGAATTGACTGTATATAGAAAAGATATCACAAAGTAATTAATAGAATCTTTTTAATTAATATTGTTGTGAATTTTTTGATGAAAATTGCATTTATTTACTCTCTGTATATGAATTTTTGACTAGTTAATTTAATGTAATTTTTTGTCTAAATTTTTATTTATCAATAAAGCACTTCCAATTCTTTGATTTATATAAAAATTAATTTTACAACTACTTTTAAATAATTTCGACATTCAATGATATTTTTTTGATATTAAATTTTATAGTTTTACACTTCGTGTGTGATTGACATTATTAAAATAAAATAACAAATTAACAAGAAAAATAATTTAATTAGGTCTGGTTTTCCAATATATTTTCCCTAGTGGGATAATTTATAATTACTATAATTTTAGTAACTTTTTAAGTGTATATGGCATATCTTTTGTAATTGGTTTTTCTTACTTTACCTTAATTAACTGAAATGAAGATTAAAATTGAACGAATTTTTATTTCTGTGCTGCATTTGTCTCAATTAAGTAATTTTTTAATTAGAATTTTATTGTAAATTATTCCTTCTGGATATCAAGAAAGTTTAGGCTTGTATGTATTAAAAGATCAGTCTCACAGGAACCTCAAAACAAAATGGCGGGCGATTAAATGCTGATTTTAACTTCTTCCAAAGCAACTATTTTTATTCCATATATGAAAAATTTAAATATACAGTAATTTAAAAAGTTAAAAATTCATATCAGAATTATTTTCTTGTAATAAACAATGTTTTTACAGTATTTAATTCATAAGCATTATAATAATTAAATTTATTGAGATATATTATTCATCTCTGTTTAGGCTAGGGAAAAAAATTACATTCATTTATAATATCCAAGTGATTTGAGCTTCTTTCAGTTAAATGCTATACATATAGTAAGGTGGCGTAAGATTGATCGTGAGATAAGATGATTTTATGTTTTTTATGTATATACACATAAGATGTTTTAATTTATAGAACATTAGCTGTATTCCATAATTTGAAACATATTCTTTATGGATGTTTCTATTCATTTCCCTTCAGAAAATGTTTGATATTTTTTTAGACATATTGATATGTTTTGAATATAAATGTAATAAAATCTATGACAAACTTATAAAAGAAATACAGCAAGATACTTTTTTCCAAGTTCAGCATTCTGTATTTTTCACTATTTTGTATTAAAAGAGATTATGCTCTAGAGCAGCGCTTTTAAACTTTTCCACTTGGCGACCTCTTTTACCCCGAGAAAATATTTTCACGATCCTGGATATAGAGATATATACCTGTACACTAGGAATACGAATTAAAACATTTACTAAAATTTCTGCGACCCCCAAATTTTGTTACGCGACCCCATATGGAGTCGCGACCCACACTTTGAGAAGCACTGCTCTAGAGAATGCATAATAAGGTAAGATGATTAAATAAGATGTTTCACCACCTATTTTGCCAACTGTCTTAATTTTTCAATCTACATTAGGTAAAAATTATAGTCTAAGTATAAATAATAAAAAATACGCATAACGAATTCACACATAAAATAACATTTTCATTGAGACTATCCGACCAGATAATTCCAATCATTGCGTTATTTTAACAAATAATTATCATGAATTTTTTAACATTACTCAATTTTTTCTTATTAAACTGTTACTGTATTTTCATTCTTTTTGGCTTTTTAAAAATCTAATACTGTTTATATGCTCGATAATAAGTTATAATAAGTAATGGAAATTCTCAACTCTAACCGCTGGATGTGTTAGAGTGCAGTGGATAAAAGAATTTGGGGAGACAAAACTACTTCACTACATCATGGAATAGAACAAAAAATGAACTTTATTCAAATCATCGATATTTATCGATGATTCAAACCGAGAACTACACACATACGCCATCTAGCTCAACACAGAAGTAATCCACCAGTGACGATAGAAGGCCGGACAATTGAAAGGATGGAAGAATACAAGTAATTAGGACATGTAATCCCAAGCACAGGGAGACCAGATGAGAGAAATTCAATATAGGATGCAATTGGCATGGCGTCCCTTAGGAAGTTACTACATCGGCTGGGGCCGATGTAGTAACTTCCTAAGGGACAACAGGATACCAATATGCCTCAAAAGGAAACTCTTCAACATATTCATACTACTAGTAATGATATATGGCTGTGAAACATGGACCCTTACAAAGAAAATGGAATAGAAACTAACAACAACCCAAAGAAGCATGGAAAGATACATGTTAGGATTCACCAGGAGAAACCGCAAGACCAACATATAGCAGAAGAACATATTGCCCGTCTAGAAGCGGACAACCCGGACATTTGTCGGGGGCGCATTTTGGTTGTGAATGTAACAAAATATTTATAAGTTAAATACTTAAATAATCGAAATTTATATTTGTCGATTTTTTCTTTGACTAAAATTACCATGCAATTTACATTTCGTATCTACTGTTTTTGTCTAAAAGCTAAAAAAATATTTTCAATCCTTAATTCTGAAGAAAAGAGCGGCATGTTTAATTAAATAACAAAAAAGGCTAGGTATCTAAGTCGCGCACCGCATAAACAGCACGGGAATTGCGTGTACTTATATGAAACAGGAATAGGAAGGATTATCATGCATCGACTTATTTATTACCTCTAAAAGGGCGGTTCCGTTACACAATAGCATTATTCTTGCTAATTCGTCGGTGATGATAACAATTTGATTTTTATTTAAAATAAAAGATATATATTTTTAAAAAGTATATGTTTAAGGGGCGGACATTTGTCTTTTTGTCCGGGGTGACATAAATGCTACAGTGGGCGCTGCATATAGATAAGAGAACAAACCAAAGTAGAAGACCTACTGGTAAGAGTTAGAAGCGGTAAGTGGCGTTGGGCAGGCCACAGCAAGATACGCCGATAATTGATGGACAAAGAGAATTACAGAGTGGCAACAAAGGAAATGGAAAAGATATCCTGGCAGGCAATACAAACGATGGAGATGATATAAGGAAAGTAATTGGTACCCAATGGATGCAGATTGCACAAAAAAGATACATCCGGAAACAAAAGAAGGACGCATATACATCCTCCAACGGATAAGAAATGCTACTCCTACTGCTACTGCTGATGATGATGACGCCATCTGGCGGTAAAATAGCAAATAACAATTATTTTCTTCTTCTTTCTGTTATGGAGGTTATAGTTGACTTTTGTCCTCCGAGCTGATATAACAATTATTTACCAAGAGTGCTATTTAATAAGAGGATGTATAAAATTAAAATTTGGCCCGGAGAAAGCATTTAGATCATATCCAAAGGAAAAACCAAAATCCCAAAATAAATTGAAAAATTAAAAGAAATGGTATTGTTGGCAATGGATGGCGCGATATCCTTTAGCGATGCGATTATTTAAAAATAAAATTTTTATTATTAGGTTTATTTTTATTATTAACCTTAAATTATTTATTTGTTTGATTTGAAAAACTTAAAAAATAGAAAAAATATAATTTAAAATAAAAAATTTAATGCCTTAATGAATTAAAATTAAGGGGATTAACAGTTTACGCCATAGTTTTTTGGATTTTTACGCCCATTTCCAATCAGGGAGATTATTAAGGGGCGGTGGCTCAGTTCCAACCACGAGTTGCACCCACATCCGTGGAAAGTGGGCGGATGGTGAACGCCGGGCCAGGCCCAGAATCCCGAAAAAAATTTTCAGGAGATGCCGGGATCTGTGACGTGAAACCGGGTCCTGTGTAGCACACCAACGAGTTACCACCCAGCTATCCGGCCGCCAGTCTACACATTATATTGATCAGAGAAACTAACTCCGACATCTTTTGTTATGATCGATTTGCGATTTCTATTTAAACAGCCGTTTGAAGCTTAATACTCAATTTTCAACAGTTATTTTCAGAGTTATTATTAGTATGCAATAAAAAAAAAGTTTTTCATGATGGGTTCAACGGGTCGGGCCAGGATCCCTCCTGAACAAATGGAAGTGGAGGACCCCTGATTTGAACCCGGATCTCTAAGGTGGCAAGCCACAGTTTTACCACGCAGCCATGCAATCGACCTCCAACGTTCAGATACAATTTCTAGCAGATATGATAGAAATTCTAAAAAGAGATAAGTGTTTAAAGTTAATCAATGATAGACAATCTGAAAATATATGTAGTGTGTAGAATTACGCTATAAACAAGTTATAGTTTATTTTTGTAAGTCAACCATACTCTTAGGTATAAAAAAAAAAAATAGTAATAATATTGCTTTATGATAGTTTATTTTACTCATTAGGATAATTATTTAATATTCTTTTATTGTAGAATGACAGAATTATACATTATTATCTGAATTTAACTTGTTGTTCGTTTCTTAGAATCAAGTTTCTGTAATGGTCAGTAAGGTTTGAAAGGTGTTTGCTTACTTCCGTAAGTTGCGCTGAGGATGGCAGTTAGCCGAAAAGTATTTCGTAAAATGAAATAAAACTTTTACTGTGTCTACTGCTAAAAAGTGCTTGTGTGAGTGTATTGTTTAATACAAATTATTTAATGTTTAATTATAAAATTAAAAAGTGAATATTAAAAAATAAATTAATAAATAATACTTGAAGAAATCATTGTTTAGTTCTAGTTGGAAATGGCATACTCTTACATTGTAAATTCTGACCCCAGTTTCAAAATGTATAATGTTTAATATACCCTCAACTTTTTTCTTTAAGAAAAAAACAAATTACTTTGTTATTATTAACAGTAATGAAAAAATGAATTTTTGAATCTGTTTATCCTTATAATTTGAATATTATACATCCGATAAAAATTCATAAAATAAAAAAATTTTCTTTTTGGCTGGGAATTTTTACAAAATATGCATAAAAACATATCAGAGAACATGATAAAATTAGAATATGAGGTTAAATTTAAACAACATACAATTAATAGCCATTGAAATTGGAGAATGCTTCTGGAGGTCATATTTTATTGCCCTTGTTTGCAGCCACTCCCACTGATGAACCATCTCCAAATGATCTTGGATACCTCAGTTTGCAAAATTCACCCCTCTGTTACAAAATGAAACGGGAACCACGTTTGTTTTGACATTGGGAAAAGATTTAGGGCTGTCTGAAATGTGATCTCTCTGTTTGTTTACATAATTTTGGAAGGAGGTAGCAAATTACATAATAATTTATTAAAAAATAGCAACATAATGTAGAAAAATGATTTTTTTTGCATTATAGAGTAAAGACTTATCAGAAATAAAAACTTCAATTCAATCAGAATATGTAGATTAAAAAATAGCAAAAATTTTTTAATAAAAACTCGGGCTCACAGCCTGCATGAAACCCGACACTGTTGGGTAAACACGACACCACTGCCAGGTTAATTAATGAATGTTGTTTGACAACAATGGGAATGCAAAAAGCAGCACTGAAATTGACTGAGAGCTCTGAAGTTAATATGCATTTTCAGGATTATGAACTTTCAGAATGATGATGATCAAAATTTCAATTTTTGTAATTTTGAATAGAACTTTTATATAACCTAATCTAACTTTTGTTTGATTCATTCTTTAATTCCAGATAGTAGAATTTTATTTGATAAGCCAAAATTTGAAATGCTAGGCATTTTAAGCCCAATATATCTTTATATAGAGAGAAAAAGTTGTTAGCTAGATGATTACATGAAATAGCTTTATTGTATAGAAATATTTCACAAGTCAAAAAGAACCAAATTTTAGCCAAATAATCCTAACAGTAATAAATTGTCATCATAGCATAGCCAAAATAAATTAATTGTTAATTACAATTTATTCTAAATTATCATTCCTAGTATTTGATGAATTTGGTTAACATTTGATTAATTAAGCTGCATTAATTTTTTGTTTGGTATTTAAACTTTATTGATGTTTAAATGTTAAAAATTTTTTCGATTTAAAATAACTGGAACTGCACCTTTGATTTACAAAATTTCACATCACTAAACGATTTTCCCTATGTAATCTTTTCATAAATTGAGAGAAATGTATATACAAAAAAAGAACTGAAAATATTAAATTTAATTACCATTAATTGAGAATGAATAGATTAATGGCAATTAAGTGATTTATAAAATAATTACTACAATATTCTGATTATCTTAAAAAATATTATGTGAAAAGACTCATATTGAGTCAATAAAACAATTAATAATGAATATGCAATTATTATAAGAAAAATATAAAATTAATCATGAATAACACAGCACAAATCAAAAGTGGAAATATTCTTTAATATAATTGAAGAACTTTCGGCTTTATTAAGCCATCCTCAGCACAACACAAAAACGAATAAATATTTGTGTTGTGTTATTCATGATTATGTAAGAAGTGGGATGAACATATGCAATATAAAATTATTTTACCACAGGAGAATGAAGCTCCCTGATGTATGCAAGTTCAACTTAGCATAAAAATTTTTGATATGAAAAATATTTTGAAAATTGACTTTATGATTTAATATAGAAATAACATAACTAAGAACCATAATTGCAGGGCTATACTGCAATGATCATACTATTACTACTATAAAAATAGTAATCAATAATATTACTACTTTAACTATCTCTAACTCTAATTATCAATAATATTATTGTTAATAAAAAAGTTATCATATATCATAATATGATAGTTATAATATATCTGCTGCATTATAGGCAGACTATACATATAGAGCACAATGTTTTAATTTTATAATAATAATTAATAATTTTTTTAGACAAATTCAAATTATGTAATGTTGCCATAAATTTAAATCTTATATAAGTTGGGAAGCTTCTGTGTTAAAGATGCTGAATTGATATCTATTTAACCCATTGAAATCTGTCAATGTTTACAAAATAAGTCTAATTAATATCAAAAAATTAAAATTATGAAATCTTGCTTAATTTTCATTAAAATTTTTTGAAATTTTTATAATTTTTTATGTTTTTTTTATCATCATTCTAACAATATAAAATATTTTTTCGAATTTTATTTCTTTCATAACTTATTATTCATTATATAAGATTGTAAACAAAATGATTTTTTTTATATGAAATCTTTGGTATTTTTTGATAGCAGCAAGCCTTACGAATAAAATACGGTACAAATGAAGAAAATCAGATAATATTTTTAAAAATTATCAATAAAAAATGAAGTATTATGTAAATTTTTGTTAATTAATTAACTTAATTAATTAGTTGAAAAGTGACTAAAAGTTATTAAAATATTTTTGTTGATATGTTCTCTCTTCATTTCTATAATTTTTATTTTATTTTTTTTATAAATTTTCAAATTTATAACCAAAAACATAACATATATGGAAATCATCTACAATCGTACATAAACAGTTATAACATTTTCTACTTTAACTGGCCTTGAGATACTTTGCTGACACACTACACCCAATACCACATGTAGCACAGTAAAGTAGGTCATGCTGCAGTTTCCTGTGAAACAACTGGGTGCCATAAAACAATAAAAGTGCCTTGCTCATTTTTATAGCCTGGGATTGTTTACATTAGGATTTTCTTGTATTTTACTAAATTATCTATAAAAGTAAAGCAATAAACGACCAAATAAGTAAAAATATTCTATATTTTAACAGAATTAGCCAAAATTTTTGTATTATCGGCAAAATTTTTTCAGTTTTACAAATTTTACAGCTCATTATACTAAAATACCATGTTTACATAAAATTTCAAAAATAAATTTATCTCACCCCAAAATCAAAATAAGATTATTAAAATATAATAGAACAAAAAGCAGAATCAATAAAATTCAATGAAAAATAATCCAAATTCTACAAATACAATTCATTTACATTTTCTAACTTTAAGATGGAATTTAAAATCAAATTTTGGCAATCAAAAAATTTAGGACCCATCATCGGAGGCAAGAATTTTCACCCAATAAATGCAAAATCCAATCTGCGATAGTTTCACTGTGTAACTCAGGATTGAATTTTATTTAGTTATTTTTTTAGCATTTTTATTCCACTCTAATGATGAAAGTTTTGTTATAAGACTCCAACAGATTAATAATTTCTAATGAAACATATTTTGTTATAAATAATTTTAGATTATTGATAAAATAGTTTTTACAAACTGATCACATTAAACTCATTCCTGATTAAAAAACTAAATAAATGAAGTTGCTGAAATAAAAATACGTTAACAATACTAATAGTGTTATATTAAAAACCTTTTTCAAGTTAAGTGTTTGAATCCAATCTCCAGAAGTAACTTCAAATACATCTATATGAGCATCACTGTATACACACAGATAGTTTTCATTATAGCCTATAAATAAAAATACATGAAATAATATTTAAATTATATTTATAAAAATATAATAAACTAATAAATATGCCCATCAAAAATGACATAAAATTAAAAAAAATTACTCTTTTATTTATGGAACTTTTTTATTCTGTTGAAATTGAGAATAAAACAATCTACACATACAGTTTTCAAATATACTGTACTATTAAGGGAAATATATTATCAAATCTTGCATTATAATAATTAAAAAAATTAGATCTATATCAAATTTGTAAAAATAATTTATCAAAATGAAATCATCACAAATACAAAGTTTTGGAAATCAATTCAAAATTTCAAGATACACAATATAATACTTTTTATAAGGAGTATTCAAACATCATGTAAGCATATTTTTGGTCATTTTAAACCTACCCCTCCTAAATGAAAGCCATTGTAAGTAGTTTATTGGTCTCTTTTTAAACTACATAAGATATTATTTCTCTCTTCTTCTCTGCAGTTTAAAAATATGGAAGTATATAACAGTTTATAAATCTGTAATTGTTAACATTTAAAATTTTTAAATATTAAAAGTCAACAATAAATAAAATAAAAAATATATATGTAGTGCTGTATATGCCAAATGTAGTGCATGTATATTGTACTTTTACAAATAGTTCTCGTGCACGAATTGTACTAAATTAAAAAATTTTTTTAAATCTTATGTAAGCATTGGCACAATTCCTCCATTCCCACATAAGAATTTTATTACTTTTTCCCTCTCTTTAAAATGCTTACATAATTCTTGGATGTCTCCAAAAGATATTTTATTTTTCAATAAACATTGGTTTTCACAAACAGATTTTATACTGAAATTCTGAATAAATTGCAATACTAGCTTATCAGATCAATCATTATTATAAATTTGTATTTTCTTTTTTGCAATTACAGTTTAATTTAACAAGAAGGAAAATTGTGAGAATTGGAAGAAATGAAGCACTTAATAGTAATTAAGAACAACTTTATTAATAAGTAACTAACATTTTCAGCTATTCGCAATCTTCTGATTACAATATTGGAACATTATAAAAATTTAAACATTAGAACATTGTTAGTTACCATAGCAACAATTTAAAAATTAAACAACATACAACAGAATTAAAGCTATATATATTAAGATAATATGTAATAAGTTTTATATTCATAATAAACATAATATAAACAAACTATATTCATATTTAAAATATTTTTAAAAATTTTTAGAGACTACATGAGTGGCACATTAGGTTAGCAGTTTCTGTTATCTTAGTTGGCAATCTGGATATCTTATATTTTTCAACCGTGTACATTCATGCTGAGGGAAGATTGTGAACTGATCTATCATTAAGCATGTTTTTGTCCTTCTGCTTAGTTAAAATTTCTAAGGATTCCGTAATTAAATCTTGCCAAGTGCTTGGACTGATTTTATGATTTTTTGCCTTATTCCAATGTATTTTCAAGTCTGTTGAATAGGATTCTGTGGCTAGAGCTGTGGATAATCTTCCTTTTATTTTATCCTGTTTATGCTCATTAAGTCTCTGTGAAAGGTTTTTTCGTTACTCCAATATAGGAAACAGACTGTTGAGATTTTTCATTGTGTACTAGTATTCTGTAGACTCCTTGTTTCTCTTCATCTGTTAAGGGGTCTTTGTCATTATGTAGAAGGTTAAAGAGGATTAGCACTCTTCTTATTGCCAGCCTATAGTTGATTTTTTCACTATTTTATTTATTGCATTAAAGTTCCACAAATTGTATGGAACAAGTAAGAAAGGTTTAGATTTGATCCTAGTATTATCCATCAATGATTAATTATTTTCTTCAGTTCTGAGAGTTCTCTGTACTGATTTTAATATATTTTCTAAAAAAGTTTTTCTATATCTATATTTAAATCCAGTCTTCATGATGTAATTTAACTCATGTCTTTTGTAGTACATTATCTAGACCAGTGGTCTGAAAAGTGGGATATGCGAGATGATATTTATGGGTACGAAAGAAAATGGTGCTATGGAGGGATAAATTTGAAAATAGGTGTTTAGAAATGTTTCCATCCTTATCTGATTTCGTTTATGAAAATAATGTGACTGTGGAACAAACAAAAAGTCTAATATGTACACATTTAAGAAGTTTAGAAACATATTTTTGTAACCTATTCAAAGATCTTCCTGGAGAAGAATTTCAATGAATTTTATAACCATTTACTGAAAATGTAAAAATTGAACATCTGCCGATATCATTTCAAGAGCTGTTAATCGATATAAAATACAATACAACATTACTAAACGAATTTAAATAAAAATTTCTTCACGATTAGTGGATGAGACTGAAATTTGAGAATCCCGATTTAGTAAACAGAAGCCGATGCATTCCTACTGTTCGGTTCTACTTACTATGTGCATGTATCTTATCATTTTCTGCAATAATGGGTATTAAAACTAAACATTGAAATAAATTAAATTTGGAACCAGAACTTCATATTGCAGTGTCAGCTAACATTAAACCTGCATTTTCAGAGATTATTAAACAAATGCAAGCCCACTGTTCTCATTTAACTGTAATAAGAAAAATAAATATGTATTTATGTTTATAATAAAAATAATATGTAATAATAGTTTTTTGGATATTACATAAGGCCTTATTTCCTCTTTAAAATACCAATTACAATAGATTTCTGCTCAATCAATTGGGGATATGCACCATTTATTTTTCTGTCTTAGGGGTATGAAATCAAAAAAGTTTGGAGACCACTGATCTAGACTTACAAATTTATTTTCAGAATGGAAGCTTTAAAACAACCATACAGGCAAGCTTTATTATATATTATACTAATATTTATTATATTAGTACCTAGGCAAGCTTTACAGAATCTTTGGAAATTTTAACCAAACTGGTTGCAAGATTCAATTAGTTATAAAAAAGCTGCTTTTAGATCAATTTTTAGAAGGGCACTTTTATGTTATACTGATGAAAAAGACAAAAGAAGGAGATTCTGGAAGGGCCTCTGGACTTTTTAGTACTCAGATTTTGAGAGAGAGTTCTCCTTAGGCACCGGTAATATTATGAGTCTGAAGCTCTGCCAAATCAACTTCCAACATTACTAAGCAGTTTCTATCTTTTTGAGTGAGTGGCTCATGAGGGGCAAATATTAACTGTAGACAGGATAAGTTATTTTTACTTCTGAAAGTCGTCCTCAGACTTGCATTTTTGCTAACAATAACACAACTGTTTTATCCATGTAAGATTTCTGTTCTAGAGATTTAACTACTGTACAGATGAAATTGAATGGGAGCTGTGCTAATAGAGAACTTGTGAAGAGGTTAACTCTGACCTATCCTATTATTATTTTTTATTATGCTCTTTATTAATTATTATTATCTTCATTATTTAATGTATTATGTTTTAGTTTAAGAGTAGACACACTTTTCACGTTCTCCGTCTCATCAGTTAGAAGTTACATGTTACGGACCAGAAGTCAGTCTCCCAACAAACACTCTCAGTTCTTTGACATTATCTATTCTAAATAATTTACCACTGATCCAATGTGAGAATATAAGAATGATCTTCTTATTGATGTTTTATTTGGTACATAATTAATTTGTAAAAAGGATGACATGAACTGATGCTCTGTAAACTAAGAAATTTGATCTTGTTGCATGACTTATGTAAACGAGACAAGTTTGGGACTGTAAAAGTCACTTGGATAAAAACGTGTGTGTCAATTGACACAGTGAGATGTTTTGTATTGCATTGGAGCGGATTTGTGACTTCTTTCTTGTAAGATCGACCATGGCTTAAGTTTGTATCAGAGAGTGGAGGTAGTAGAATTAATTAGTAATTAAGGTTATATTTATTATAGTTTTGAATATTAAAATTTTGATTAAACAATTTTAGTTATAACTTATTTTGTGCTTTATTATTGCTTAAATAAAGTTTTAGTTTACACTTTTTTTAGGAGTGTTTGAGTCAATTTATATATTATATTAATTAACTTTACTTGTTTTGAGAATTTATTCAATTTATGAGTATTATTTTCTAACATCTTTTTCACTATTTAGGTCTAACACTTATTCAATATTTTAAGCCATAAGTTTTTGGTTGTTTGTTTTTGTCAGATAGATATTAGTTAGTAATTGATTGATAGATTGGTTTGATATATTTATTTTAGAAAATAGTAAAAAGACTTCAGCTCAGGCCAGACTCTGGATTTGCAGTGTCATTAAAACTGTTAGGTTTAAATTAGATTATTATTATTGTTGATGGTATTTTTGAGTATTGCAACTTTGCAAACTTATTATTTTCTCTGCATATATTTTTCTTATGATAAAGATGAGCTATCACTGATTTCTGATTTTGTGCATCTTGTTGTGTCAGAAGAAGTTAGTTAGTTAAATTGCAAAGTCGCAAATTTTAACAATATCAGTAATAATAATTATAACCTAAACCTAACGGTTCTAACGACTCTGCAAATCCAGAGTTCAACCTGAGCTCGGGTCTTTCACCATGTTCTAAACTAAATATAATTAAATCACTACAATCTAACAACGGTTAATGTTTAACCAACAAAACAAATTACCAGAAGCTTACAACTAGAAGTAACGAAAAGTGTTAGATCGAAAACAACCAAACGGTGTTAGAAACTTATACTAATAATTTGAATAAATTCTCAAACAAGTTAAATAACAAAAAATATAAATTTATTAAACTCACAACACTTTCAAAAGTGTTAATTAAAGCTTTATTAAAACACTAATAAAGCAACAACCAATTAATCAACAAAACTTATTTAATCCAATTCAGATATCCAAAAATTCAATTATTCACATGAAATAAACCTTAAATACTACTTAAATCTACTACCTCCAGCACCGATACAAACTTCAAGTAATCGTAGATCTTTACAAGAAACTCAATTGTCACTTAGCCAACCCTACGTCAATACAACACCTAACTGTGTTGTCAGACACAGGCGGTTTTATACTAAGTGATTAAAGTCCCGAGTTGGCTCATTTGCATAAGTTCATGTAACAATATCAAATTTCTTAGCTTACAGAATAATCAATTCATTTCATTCTCTTTACAATTTAAAACCAGAGGTTCCCAAAGTTTTGCCAAGGTGTGCCAAATTGTAAATTCCAAAATATTTAGCGGGCCAAAAAAAGTGTTATAGAAAAATACGTTCAAATCGATAACAAAATAGACACAAGGGAAAGATTTATACTAATGTTATGGCAAAATCGTTCTTTATTTATGACAATAATTACTTTTTATTACAAACTGATTAAAACAACACATTTCAAAAATAATTAAAAAAATAAATAAATAATTTCAAATAAAATAAGAATAATTAATTCATCAATCTGAAATGTCTGACTTGTGCAATTGTTGTTTTCTTTTAATAATATCATTGAGCCTCCGTTCTAAGTCTGTTGAATGTATTCTTAGCATCACTTGTAAAAGTTCATCAGTTAATTTTGATCTCAATTTGGATTTATTAATACTCACGATTGAGAAAGTTTTTTCGCATATATAAGTGCTTCCAAATAATGAAAACATATTTGGAAGAACTTATACAAGCACTTTTTTAACTGAACAATTTTTAATTATAATATGATAAAATTTATTTATTTTTTGTGAAAATGTAATTTATCTCTGTGAATTCAAGATCGCGGATGATCTGACATCGCGGGCCGCATTTTTAGAGTTGAGGTCGCATTTGGCCCGCGGGCCGCACTTTGGGAACCCCTACTATAAACTATAAACATTATTGTGAAATTGATTACAGTATATCCAATTAGAAAAAGGTATTTATCCTCTCTTGAAACTATTGTTGTGTTACTCTTTGTTTGTAATAAATCTCTCTTTCTATAAAAGGAAGTTATTGGTTATTAAACCGTAGTCTTTGTGTCACTAGTGTCAGTCAAGATACAAGTATAAGACAACAACTATACAAGTTCGTCAAGCGGTCCCACAGAAACTAACAGATTGAAATTTGCATTTAATATTTTAAAATATAGAAACTTGTGGTTTATATTATTATATTATTATTTTATGAAATGATGCAGTTCACACTTACTATCTCTTCACCTTTAGCTTTCGCAACAAATTTCATCCTTTCTGGACATCTATTTAGAAAATCTTTAATAAATATCTTGAAATGATGCAGTTCACACTTACTATCTCTTCACCTTTAGCTTTCGCAACAAATTTCATTCTTTCTGGACATCGATTTAGCAAATCTTTAATAAATATTTGCATCCATGTTATATGCAGATATTTATTTATTTTTCAGTAGATATCTCGATAAAAATTTTGCACACTCGTTAAAACTTTTAAACATTTGTTGTGATTAAAAACATTACATATTAGTGATAAATTATCTATTGTAATATTTTAAATAGACTTCATAATAATTTTTCAGCTATTTAATTTCATAGTTTAAATAAAATAAATTTAATACCTGGTAATTTTTTTTTTTTTTTCAATCCAATTCTTATATTTTTCTGCGGCCATATCTATACAGAAAGGTTCATTAATAGCACAAACTCCAGTAAATATTTCTTTCTTTAAAAGTCTACAAATTATTAAATATTTTGTATAAATTATTCTGATAAGGAAATACCGATCTAATATATATTAGGAATACTTACAATTTAGTTTCAGACTCCGTTTTTGTATCAAATTTTTCATCTTTGAATTTTCTTTCGTACAAAGTTTTGGTAATAATTCCAATATATTCCTTTCAAAAATATTTTTCTTTGTGAAATATTTATTTTTAATATTTTATAAAAATTAATATAATATTTTTTAAAATATAGAATTTATCTAAAAGTAAAAATAATGATGAAAACAGTGTAGGGACGATAATTTTATTTAATTTGAAATTAAGATATAACGTGATATAATAATATCGAAATTCGAAAGTATTACTAACGAAAAAACTGACATCTTGATATCATTTTGAATATAAAGTAATGTCGTTTTTATATTGTACTTGTTCAAACGTGTCTCAGCTTGTCTAATCACGAATTTTAAAACTTCATAAATATTACTAAGCTGAGGTGGCTTTAATAAGTGATTTATCTTTTATATTTTTCAAAATTTAATGCTAAAAATAATAATAATTTTGGGATGAACTGGTAGGAATTTAATTAAGAGAAAGTTAATGTTTTATTTTTCTACTAATAACACAAAAATGCAATCACCGATATGAAACAAAATATGTCATTCTTTTATTAGCGAAAGTATGTTTTCTTTATATCATATCATTAAAACTCTATTAACAATGAAATTACTGTATACAAAGTACGGTATGATAAATTTATTTAATTATTTTTAAATTTAAAAATTTGTGACAGGCCCTCACATCGTCTGTCACAAATTTGTTGTTTGATACTCATTTCAATCCTGAATCTGATATAAATAGCGGGCCATTCCAGAATCTATCATGAACTGCATTACATCCGTAGAAAAGGTAAAGAATGATGATCAATGAATACAAGCGTGTCTCCTATCGAAAAAAAAAAAAATCTGGAAGTGCGAGGATGCGGAATTCTTTTACTGGCATTTTTGATACTGAATCATATTACAAAAACTTTTACAATAATTTGAAAAAATGAAGTTTAAAAATAAAATAACAATAAGAATAATTGAAGAGTGCGATCCCAAAACGCGTTCAGTCCATTTTGATCATTTTTTTATTTCACGAAATAAAAAAAATTGATCAAAATGGACTGACGCGTTTTGGGATCGCACTCTTCAATTGACAGATTTAGTTCTAGAAATGAATCACCCAAGGGGGTTAGAATTCGGTGAGAATACGGCATTTTAACCCTTTAATGCCCAAATTATCTGTTTTCAGTAAAAAAAACTTTTAATAAGTAAATCACATTCTGTACATCATTTAATAAACACAATTTATTTTCAAAAATTTTTTGTTTGGTACATACAGAGTAAATAACCTAAGTGTTTCTTATTTGATACCGTGGGATGTAAAGGGTTAAGGATTAAAGATGATAATAAATTTAACAGAAATATTTAATTCTGATAGTAGTATAATTTTGAAATATTCAGTACAGTATCTGTAAATATTGATTTTGATTCCAAATAAAACTTATAGAAATATTTTATAAATTAGAATGTCTAAATCAGAGCCAGATATAGGGTGAGGCGAGCGAGGCAGTCGGTTAGGGCGAAAATTATAAAGAGGGACTCGAAAATGTCATTTCCATCTCACACACAAACTTAATTATATTTAAATTGACAATATTTCTTACGGTGAAGTCGGTTTACAAAGACAAAATGGTGTATTTTTCTAATGTATAATTGACAATATTTCTTACGGTGAAGTCGGTTTACAAAGACAAAATGGTGTATTTTTCTAACTTATCAAGGTACTTATCAAGGGAGAAAGAAAAACAGTGCGAATTAAATTATTATTATTTACATGATTGAATAACTGAACAAAATAAATACTTATTTCCTTCACGTTTTCCTGCATTTGGCATATTGCCATCAGGATATCATAATCGTAAATATGCTTTATTTATTATTGCTTTTAACATAGATGCCACTTTATTTCATTAAAAGCTGTATATAATCCCAGTTTAGATTTATTGTCTCCTAACTCAACCCAAGTTTTTGTATTTATCTCATGTGACTATGTATCTGTCATTACATTCCCGGTTCCAAAGTACAGTGGTAACTCGCAATTTGACACTAATCCGTCGCCGAACTAGCGTCGAATTGAGAAACTGTCAAATTGCTGGACAATATTTCTCATATAAGACTATAGAAAATAGATTAATTCGTTGTCTGATTTCCATCTCACTTCCCCTAAAGGGAGATGAGAGAGATATACTATATTATTTTCTTTATTATACCTATTTTATTATTGTACAACACACTAAATTACAAAATACACACAATTTATTAGCCCTTGGATGTTGGAATGAAGTCTTCTTTATCCTGTTCTACCTTTGAATCTGCGAAACCAGCCTCAATTTGCTTTAAATTTCTCAGTTTGATTTGAGGTAGTTTTCTGAAGTTTTCTTCTGCAATTCTTCGAGAATTAACCTAGCTTTCTCACAGATCAATTCCTGAGTTACTGGATCTCCCTTCATCTGTCTTTAATCCAGGTGAGAAGCAGCTTTTCTATCCTTCATTGATAAAAGATCTATTCTTGTAAGAAATCTCCAACAGACACCCTAGCACCCATAATTTTCTCTCTGTTGTAAAAGGTTGCCACAGTTATTCTAGGAACGCCATACTCTTGAGTTACATCTTAATTAATTGTTCTACCTTTCTGCACCTTATCTACAATTATTTTCTTCTTCTCTATGCTCAATCAAGTGTTATTCTTTCCGGAATTATTCCTGTGATCAGTTCTCTTTAAATCCATTCTTATATTTCACTCAAAAAATTAACAACTACTACGGATGCACAAATTTTTTTTATTTTCTGAAATATGCAGAATTGAAAATTAACACAAACAACACGGGCAAACAGCAAACCAGCCCAACGAAAACTAACGAAAAACCTGCAAATAACAAATGACATCACATAATTCCATGTATGCGCATGCGCCATACCGCGAAATTCAAATGTCGAATTGCGGGGCTGTCGATTTGCTATATTATCAATAGATATGTTTATGTTTCAATGTGCGTGAGTGAAGAAGAGAGGAGAAGCACCATTTTCTAATGTTGCCTCAGGTGACAAAATATCTAGATCCGGCGCTGGTTTTAATAAATGTAAAGGAATTATTTGAAAATGGAAAATAAAGAAATTTTTATTTATTTTAGTTTATCAAATAATTCACTATCGAGAATTCTATAACTCTTTAGTGAAATTAGAATATTGTGTATGAAAATGTAATAATTACAGATGATATGAATGAAAATTTAGATAAAAGGCTATGAATGAAAAGGCAAAAAATAGTAAATGAATGAATTACCATATAGTATGACAAGAAAATGCAAAAAATGCGTTTGACTTTTTTGCTAATTGCTAAATATTTACTTATAAATTAACATTAAATGATTAGGGAAATGCGAAAGTTGGAATATTTTGAGTATTTCATTCGAAATTATCAAAAAACTATATTTATAAAAAATTACAATAATGAAAGGCTTAATTTTTCATATAGTTAATAAAAAGGGGGCACTATACCCCTTTTTATTAACTATAAAAAGGGGTATAGTGCCCCCTTTTAGGTCCCTATTAGAGGCTTAATTTTTCATATAGTTAATAAAAAGGGGGCACTATACCCCTTTTTATTAACTATTAGGATCTGGTCATCACATTTGCTAAAATAAAGTCACCACCAAAATAAAGTCAATTTACTGCAGGGTTGAATGTACGTTCGTGAAAGTAGCCTACCAATAACGGATCTCATTTTTCTAACATTGAGCAGTCACTCCAGTCTTGAGACCGACCCATTGAATTCTATCTTTAAACCTAGTTGATCCATCCATAAGTTGACTCTATCACAAGTGTTGCCAATCCGTGAGAGACTATCTAATACTCATGATAGGGTCAATTGGAAATAGAATATTCGACAAGATATTCCTAGTGAGATTCAGCAACGATCTCATTTTTCTAACATTGAGCAGTCACTCCAGTCTTGAGACCGACCCATTGAATTCCATCTTTAAATCTAGTTGATCCATCCATAAGTTGACACTATCACAAGTGTTGCCAATCCCTGAGAGACTATCTAATACTCATGATAGGGTCAATTGGAAATAGAGTATTCGACAAGATATTCCTAGTGAGATTCAGCAGCTTAATTATAAACTAATTAACCAATGGCGTGGTAATGCTGTACTTGCTTTGATACATTTTCTTATATACAGTATATATAATCATCTATCTATTTTTTCGGGACCAGACCCGGGACGCGAACCCGGGTCCTCCAGCGTGGTACGCCAGCGATAGATTGATTAGGTTAGTATGGGATTCAGCAACTTAATTATAAACTAATTAACCAATGGCGTGGTAATGCTGTACTTGCTTTGGTACATTTTCTTATATACAGTATATATAATCATCTATCTATTTTTTTTTTTTGTCAACAGATGACGCCACTTTTTACTCAGTAAGAGTACTAAGTGGCGAAGCGAAACAAGCCCTTCCACAGGCTGCCCACCCCTGCGGAAGGGTCAGCCGGATTGTGGAGGACGGGGATCGATGGGCCGGGCCCGGACCCCATGATAAATATTTTCAAGGGCGGGACCCGAGATTCGAACCCAGAGTGGAAAGCCGAAGTGTTTCCACGCGGCCAATCCGGCCAACCGAAGCGTTATCATGCGGTCAATCCAGCCGAATGTCTATACTAGTTTACTATTGTGTGATTTTGAGAAAGAATCTTTATTAGCTTTTAAATTACAAAGGTCTTTAGAGGTCTTTATTAGCTTTTAAATTACAAAGTCGGCAGGATTGGCCACGTGGAAACGCTTCGGCTTTCCACTCTGGGGGATGCGGTTCGAGTCTCGGGTGCCACCCCTTGAAAATATTTATTATGGGATCCGGCCCGGCCCGTCGATCTCCGTTCTCCACAACCAGGCTGACTTCTCCGGAAGGATGGGCATCTTGTGGAAGGGTTTGTTTCGCCCCATCATTTAGTATTTTTACAGAATGGAAAAATGGATCATCTGTTGACGAAAAAGCTTCGGTTTTCCATTATAAAGGACTGGGTTCGATTCTCAGATCCCATCCCGTAGTAATATTATTCATGGGATCTGCGCTCCTGGTTCGTCCTCTATAATCAACTGACCCCTACACAAAGGTGGGCAGCTATAGTAGATCCCATGAATAATATACGTATATCTCCACCACTTAATCACTTAATAATCACCACAGATTGGAAAGTGGCGTCATCTGTTGATCAAAAAATACAAGTATCATCGTTGGTAGCAATACTCGGCTTTGAAATTTGTTGGATATTAGCGAATAGTTTGCTATTTTGTCAGCAGATGACGTCTTTCCACTTTGCTGAACTGACTTTTTGATAGAATTAACAACTATAATAGATGAGCTATACATTTACATATTACATTTTTGATATTCAAGTTTATAATTTGAAAAGGCTTCAATGAAATATGTGCAAAATGGAAAAGATTAAAAAAAAAAAAAAATGTTATAGATTCAGTGAAATAATTATGTAAAGAACATTTTTAAATTAAAATTTTTAATGCCATCTATGAATGTTAATTAAATTAATGTGGATATTTATTATCAAGTCAATATCAAACTTGAATAGTAAAAATCCTGCGAGACACTTCGTCTCTCCGAAATGAAATAAACAAAAATATTTTAAATGACTACGATAATTTTTAACATCTCTCAATATTCTTTTAGTTTGTTATTCATTTAAAAACCGAAATTTATTAGGTTTTAAATTATTTTTAATAGTTTTAAAGTGTATGTTCGCAAAGAATTATGGTATTATATTATTATGCTTATTCTGTCACCTCATCAAATTAATTAATGGAGTCAATGTTATAGTATAGTTGAAGATGAGAACCATATAGAAATTTCTTCTTGTAATAAGAATTATTTAAGTTAATTTTATACCGCCAAATCACTTAGATAAGAAACAATGTGCCAGTTAAGATCTCATCATGAGCTGACTATCGCCATATTGATGTCGAGTGAAGCGTTGAGGAACGGATAGGACCAGATCGTTCTAAAATACACGATGATTGGGACCAAGCCTGCATAAGATTTGATATCGAATCCATCAGATAATCGAATACGTCAAGCTCTTTCATAGTTTGAGGAACGGATAGGACCAGATCGTTCTAAAATACACGATGATTGGGACCAAGCCTGCCTAAGATTTGATATCAAATCCATCAGATAATCGAATACGTCAATCTCTTTCATGGTGTTAGTAAGATGACTCATAACAAGAGTTAAAGAAAATATTCTTTTATCAAATATTAAATTATTAATTAATTAGAACGTCCATTTTCAATTTTAATACTGTTCTAGTTTTCTTTGTGGCTTGATTCTTCATATAGCTAATCGAACAGATCAAGTCTATTAAAGAATCAAGTAGGATTAAAAAATATTCTTTTATCAAATATTAAATTATTAATTAATTAGAACGTCCATTTTCAATTTTGATACTGTTCTAGTTTTCTTTGTGGCTTGATTCTTCATATACTGTAGCTAATCGAACAGATCAAGTCTATTAAAGAATCAAGTAGGATTACAGCATGGAATTTCTTTTTCTTCGATTGCTATACCTGTAATTACAATATTCAGGCGTGTATCTGTGATATTTCATGCAAATCGTTAAATGCAAACCAATTTCATGCGGCACGCAACGGAAAAGAAATGAATAGGGAATTATGTTACGCTAGCTTTAAAAATGGGTAACTATTTCCAAGTCTTTAGTTCATGTGCAATTCGTGCAAGTCTTATCTTTGTTATGTGACATTTGAAATAAGTTTCTAAAGGTCGTCAAAGGAGCTCAGAAAAATTCAAGATTGGCAGTTTAGATTTTAATTAAAAGGACTCTGAATTGATCTAATTCAGAATCTCTGCATCATTCAATCATCCCACTGATCCTATTACATAAATGGCCAGACCGGATGTTCTTTAGGTTAAAAAAACGATTAACAAATAAAAGCATTATGACAGTTTGGATTTGCTAATTGGCTCCACTTTCATATTTTATTTTAAAACTTTATTGAAATTTTTTTTATTAATAAATTTTGACTGCGTAAATATTGTAAAACAATAATAATATGCTCACCATAATATGCTTATCATCATCATTTTTGTTTTTATATGAAATAATGAAATTTGTAAATACATGAGAAATTTTACTCTTCACTCACAAGTCAGATTCTACAAATTTCCTTCAAAGTATCGACATTCAAGACGTGTTAATATTTATCTAGAGTAAATAATAATGAAATATAATATAAATTTTGTTTTTTTTTTTAATTTCAATGTTGAATGTACAAAAAAAATTATTCAAAAATTTCTGGTGAAAACTATAACTCAAATTACTTAAGAACGCATAAATTATGATTGATTTAGAGATTTTTATTTGATTTTATATTCCGAAGGCGTTAAAAATATATAAATCATAGGGCTAGAATGCGATCCTTCTTTTACGTCTCTATTCTCAGTCATGGGATCATTCGGGAGGTGTAGAATGGGTATTCGGATTTTCCGAAAATGTTGGAATATGTGAAACTCGAAATCGATCTCAGGTCTCTTCCACAGGATTGTCCCCAATCCTATGCTGTGTTATATAGAACAATTGTCCACTTTGTGAAAGTAGAGCATGCTCTAGATTTTTGAAATTGTCAGAAAATAAACACATATGTACGTATTGAATACACGAAAATAAAATATTTAAAGTTAGAAGCCTTTGGGGAACAGCCATAAAATATCATTGAGGCTCGCATCTTTTATTTTTACTATATAATATTGCTATCATTACTTTTTCTTGCTTTTTTTCTATTATTGCGTATTGTTTACTTGATCCAAAAAGAATAACATCGTTGGGAACGATATGCTCTCTAAAAAAAAAACAAATGGTTTCTGTTGGCATTTCTCTCCGGCCAAAAACCTTGTTATGGTTCATCAAACAGTATTCAGTATTAAACATTTTTGTATAGTATATAAAAATGTTTAACGCTTACCATATGCTATTGTCAATATACAAATGCATTATATTTATCCACCCATATTGCATCCTTTTACGCAGGAAAATGAGGTTTGTGACTTTCCTGTCTCAGTTTTTTTATTTAAGAGAGGAATTGTAAATACTCCTGATTATCACTTAATCACATAAGATAAAATCGATTAAATTGCTGATATTAACAGTTAATTTTTATTAAATAATACAGATTATTCAATTAATTATCATCAAAATTGAAATGCCTTTTAAAATATTAAGTAATTTTTACAAATATGCATTTTATAGACGAAAGATAACAGCGTGAAGTTTATTGATACTCTTTTCCGACCCTTTTAGGTTGATAATGTTAGACATGGTTTTAGTAGTGATTCACGCTGTCAATCCGGATGCTGGAAAACTTTCTTGAAGAAAAGGTATTAGAAGAAAATCAATAAAGATCCTATGAAGATATTTCTTCCATATTGTACGCCATAGAGTCGTAATTTAATCACCATTATTCTACGAAGCACAGTAATTCTGGAGATATAGCTTTGAGAACTTTTATTATAGAGTAACGCTAGTTCAGTAAAGATTCAATTTTATAAAAAGGAAAGGAAAGAGTTTTTCAAATTTAACGAGTAAATAATAGGTTAATAATCTTTTTAAAGAATATAATATAACAATTATGAAACAGATAACCATAAAAATTGAATCAATTTTCATTAAAAAAAAATAATTTTACGAGTAAAAATGAGTTATAAAAATTTATTACAGACCTAAATAGTATTGAAACAATGATGCGATAAAATATAAAAAATCTTAAGTTCGATGCAGCAGTATGGTACATAAAGAGTTGAATAAAAAACAGATTTGCAAAAATATTGAGAGAGAGAGAGATTTTTATTCTGCATAACTTCAACAAAAAAGAGAAAGGTACGACATAATGACCACCACTTTTAAAATTCCGTTGTTTACAACTTCGGTTGTTGCATAATTATATACAGTATATATCTTAAAAATTTATATATAAAAAGAATATACAGATATATTAAAAATATAAATTGATTAAAAAATTAAAAATATTCTTAATTTTGTAAAAATGTAACAGATTCGTACATTTATAAGAAATTTTTAATAAAAGTTTTTATATAAGATAAGCAGGCTGTACCGAATCCACGCTATTTATATATGTACTGAATATAATTTATGCATAGTTTTATGTTATTAAAACAAATACAAAATTTCAAAAGAGAATGAATTAGCATATTTTAATATTTTTATAATTTATTAAAAATGATGAAAACAACTTTTCAGAGCTTTTCTTTAAATATTAAACCGAAAACTTTTATTCTCAGAATTCATTTTGACATTTTTCGACTAGATAACAAATATCTTTGATGACAGATAAGGAATTTATTAAAAAAAGAAGAAACGAAAATATGAAAAATTAAAGCTAAAATCAATTGATAACTTTTATAAAAGAATAAAAAAAAAAGTTAACGTTAATGCGACCTCATCTGCATCGCCTCGTTAATGGGTCGTTACGGACTTAAAGGAATAGGTTTTGCTTTAAAATAATTAAAATATAGGAATTGTTAGTTTAACGAGGTCATTGACTAACTTAAACAATAATTATTCAGTCGGACTCCTAATCGAAATGTTGACTAGTAGGATATTAAGGTTGCAGACATCCTGTTTGCATTTTACTTTCATTACTGTAGGTGACGTCATCGGTGTGAAATTATCTGTCCTTTCTCTTAACAGGGAACTGGCCCGCGATAAATATTGTTGTGACTGATAACGACAAAAATATCCTTGTAAATCACGAACATTTTTCTCTGAGTCGGTTATTGGAACCAACTGCTAACATTCAAAATACTTTTTCTTGATTTAATATTTTAATATAAACATAAAAATCAATCGAAACGTAAAAAGAGGAGCAAGAATTTTTGGCTTCCTTCGTCAATTTTCTAAATCTAAAAGGAAGGTTAAGTATACTGTATATGGCATTTAAACAGTTATATTACACTATATTTAATTATTAACAAGAGAATAAGTTACTTTAACAATTAAATTGAAGAATAAAATATATCAGTAGGGCATTTTCTCACAAGAATTACAAATTCTAAGAGTTATCTGTTCTTATTCGCTCAGCCAAGACGTGTCGCGCTATTACCGATGAAACAAAAAATATCTTTAAAAAATGACGTTTATTTAAAGTTATAATAAAAAACATTTTTGTATCTAAATATCGTGAAAACTGATAAAAAATTTAAAACAGATTCCAGTTTTGTATAATTCGATGTAATGAGTATCTAATCATTTATCGTTACTATTAAGAGTGACAATGTATCATCTGTAAGGCATATGTGAACTCGTTTAGATTCTGTGAATAAGTGCGTGTGTGTGTCAATGCTAAATTTGTTTATGTTTGTCTCATACTTTTAAGTCGTGCCACATTTGTTCGAAATGTGTCATAATCCACATATGTAATTCTATTTAAGGAACTTTTTAATCGGCCAAATAATGACACTTCCCTTTTAAAAACAGAAATATGACATATAAATAATAATAGGTAGCGAATAAAGTTTACATTAAAATTAAAAAATGTTGTTTTTTATGTTATTAGTTATCACAGAATGCGAAAATGTGCAAACAGTATCAATTAATAATGGCAATAAAATGATATCTTGTGAAACTTTAAGCAGAACTATATCAGTTTCGATAACGTAAGATAAATCCATCCGGGTTCGCGTTACATCCACAACTTGTGTTACAAAATTATTAGAGTGAATATAACAAAAAACAATTGTATAATTTTTTTTCCATTTGATGTTTACTCAATAAAAATTCGACTATATATAACAAAAAACAATTGTATAATTTTTTTTCCATTTGATGTTTACTCAATAAAAATTCTATTAAATTGATTATTTAACGTTCATAACTATTTGTTAAATTGAAGTTTAACTTTCGTAAGAAAAATAAACTGTACTTCGAATTTTATTATCTCTCGAATGTCGGAGAAGTATATGAAACCACTTGAGATCTGTATAAACTCACAAGTGCTTTTGAAAATTACCGAGTGTTATAGACGGAAGCCGCTTGAGTAAAGAAGCAACAGTAATGGTTTGTGTAGTGGTAGAGAACTCATTGATAGTAAATGAAGCTTCTTTCTGTGATTTAACACACATTTGACCACAACTAGATTAAGAGAGTTGTTATAAAACTAACTAATTCTGTTTTAAGATCGATTAGAATTTTCAGTTCATTTTTCCATCGCTGTAAAGTGTAGATGGAAAGCACTGTCGTTTGAACCTTTAACTATATTTTTATATATTTTATCGCCTTAAAACGTGTTATTGCTGGAATGAGATTGATAATGGTTTTCGGACTGTCCTCGTAAAAATAAAAAAATGATGATATTATTACAAAACTCGTTAACGCGTAGATTATTAGCCTTTACCCGATCCCAACAATTAAAAAATTTGTACCTAATGAGATTTTTTAAAAATCTCATTTCTAATAAGTTAAATATACCAGAAAATTCAAACCATATGTTGAGCCAATTTTTTTACTTTAGTATAATCAAACGTGTGACGTAATTATTCTGCCTTCATTAGCATCCATAAAAAGTTCAGATGAAATTTTTTAATAATTTAATATCTATTTTTTTTTTTGTACTAAAACAAAGACAATACAAAATCTTGAAGTATTGAGAAAGTTTATTTTAACATCAGCATAATATGGCATAAACCCGTGTTTAAATCCAGGCTAAGCATTTTGACTACACCAATACAGATTGGTTGACAAGAAATTTGCTCGTTGGCTGTATTTTTATTTTTTGGTCATATAGCCTTACAATAAATTAATAAAAAATGTTTAAGCTCCTAAAGTGCCTTTTTTATTATTATTTTAACTCATAAAAATTGTAAATAAACAATTGAGACCAACGACACTTCCAGATTTGCTGTTTATATATAAATCTTCACAAATAACTACATCTATTTTATATAAATAAAAAAAAAAGATGAGGATTTCTTTCGAGTCGGCTGTTTATATATAAATCTTCACAAATAACTACATCTATTTTATATAAATAAAAAAAAAAAGATGAGGATTTCTTTCGAGTCTGACTGTATACCAGGCAACGAGAACATGCATAGAGCTAAAATATTGTTCAACTTCCATACTATATAGGACAAGACGACACATTCATCCTCATTTTGGGTTGACTCATCAACATTTGTCCACCTAAAACTGTACACAGTATACGAAAAGACTGTGGTCCTATGTCGGGAACATGCACTAATTCCACATCGAACACTATTTTATTTTATTTTTTTTTTTCAGTACTCCTACGAAATCTACCGAAAAGTTTCTTTTCATATAGCAACCGAAACTCGTACCTAAATTGGTTACATAAGTACGTAAAAAGGTGTCACGTGATCCATTCACACATTGCTGAATATCATGAACAGACAACAACTGTTTTGCAAAAAGGGCACGGAAAAAAAATGATAATAATAATAATAAAAAAGATATGCAGCAGCAGCAGCAGCAACAACAACAGCATTGAAAGACGAGTAATTGGATACGAAAAGCAGGCCACTGATATAAATCACAGGCAATTATAACGCGTTATATTATCATTAAATTTTTTTTTCGCTTTAAATTTTATCTTCTTATTAAAACTCTTCACGAAAAAACAAGCACGTGTGCAGCTTAAAAGTAATATTATTTTAGAACATAACCAACTTTCGTAACAATTTATTCAACCGTGCAGAGAGGAACATAAACAATTATTATTTTTTTTTTTTTTGGGAACTTTCTGTATGTGCATCTAGAAAGCTTATACATGTAAACATACAAACATACAAAGCACCACACGACACTAATTCGGGTAATTCCCTGTTCGTGCAGGCGTATTACCTCATTTTCATCTCTACCTCAATCGAGAACTTGACCCGAAAAATTTGAAAGAATTTTTTTTAAGCACCAAAAAACACTTTTTCTTTCACTTCTTGTTTCTTTCGAGAGGGAAATATTTCAGGTAATTTTTTTACGAATATTTTCTCAAACGGTACGTATATAACCCATTAAAATACCTTTTACAGAAAATATTGTTCGCTACAAAATATTACTACTTTTTTTTATCGTCATCATATTATTTAACTAGTTTTTATCGTAAAAGGGGGGCGAGAATTGATGAATTTCGGTGCGTATCTTTGGATATGTGAGAATTAAAAAAGATGAATCAAGATAATGAGGTGCATAGTCATCCACCAAATAAATGAAATAATCACGTGACCAACCTTGTGTATTATTCACGTTCATATGAATTTTCATATATGAAGTATATAATATATATCTTATATACTTTCACTCTTTATTGTGAATATTTAAATGCAAAAATTGGATATTTTAGACCATTATTTTGAGATTATAACTTTTGATAATCTCAATAAGTCATTCTGTGCTGTGTGAAAGCAAAAAATGACTAATATATATATAGGCCTATATATATATAATCTATGTGTATCCTTGATAAAATAATTTCCTAGTACTGTAAATATTCCAGAAATTTTTCATATCCCAACTGCAAAATATGATTAATATTATGTTACAAAATAGATTAATAAATATTGGATCCAAAAATGAAGCTGTTTTAAATTTTATTGGGTATTTTATATATATATGTATGTGTGTGTTTGTGTGTGTGTTATTTGTATCCCCCCATTTTGTTTGGCAGTGTAGGAACTCTTTCATAAAACTGATGCAAAACGAATATACCAAACAGGTTATACATTATTTTACAGTTATTTTGTTGTATATATCCTACCATGGCATATTAAAGATGGAATATTAGAAAATTTCCATTTTTTTTCTTTTTTTTGTAATATTTTTTTAAACGAAAAAACTTGCAATACGTCTTCAACTCTGAGAAAAAACAATGCGAGGCAGCAACTTATTTGTTTTGTAGGATTTAGAAATACGCCCTAGATATAACAGATGTAAACCACGCCTTAGATTAATTTGGGAATTAAAAAGTAAACTCACAAATACTGCTTCTTGTTTCATCTTCGTTCCTTCTAACGAAAAGGCTTCACTTCATGCTATAACGAGAAACTCAACATCAGTGCATATCACATAATTGAATTAAAATTCCAATCTGTAAGCTGCACAACTCGTTTCGTGGTCCTGAAGATTTACTGTGCATCGACTGGCTGATGGGGCCACGTCGATTTTGTTTTCTATCAATGTTTCCTGGTTAAGTGCCATCCAATAACCCAAAGTGTCGGTTTCGTAAGTTGGAATAATGGTTACTTCGGAATCGTCTTTCCAACTCTTTTTCGCTTCTAGAAGAGAATTTAGTACCTCTTTGCTGGGATTGATACCACTGAATACGTAATAACGAGCACGTATTCTCATGAAAAATTCGTAATTAGAATAATGTGGATCTCCATGGTGAGGAACATAAGCCAAATCCACGAAAACAGGTGTCACCGAAGATGCATTCGATTTCATCTTACTGCTCTTATCCATTCTGCTGGTGGTCTTCATTTTGACATTTTCTGTCGATGAAGTACTTGACTTTTCTATCTTCGATTTACCTAACGAAAGTCTAGTCGACGACGTTTTAGTTTTTGTTTCTGGTGGAGAAGGAAGACCCATGGGTTTACTCCAATCTTCCAATCGGAAATCTTTCGATGGATCCTTCTGAACGTGCTCTGAATATTGAGTTTCCAGATCATCTTTTTCATCAGCATGATAGTCATTCTTCATATAACCGAAAGACATAGAAGAGAAGGTTTCTTTCTCTACTATCTCCTTGGGATCTTTTGTGTCCAAATAAATATCATTAATACTAGTGGTTTCAGAATAATGCCTCTGTCCAACATCATTTTTGAACAACTCCGATGATGTTGGAATAGTATGGTTATCACCAAAGCTATCTTGATAGTCTCGTTTGTAATAACTTGCTGAATCGTGTTCTTCGTTTCGAAAAGTATCTGTTTCGAATCCAAGCAGACTGTTATCTTTCCAAGGTTCTAGTTTATGTCCATTGATGTCATTAATACCATTTGTTGTTGTAGTGTATGTGAACTCCTTTCTTTCTGTGATAACCGTGTCACCTTCTGAAGATTCCGTCGACTGGAAAGTGTATTTTGTCATGTTATTAGAATGTTCATTGTCTACATTGCTTCTTTCATTATCTCCATAGTAGCCTTCTTCGGCATACTCGCTATGTACATCTTTGTTAAAACCTTCGAAGCGATCAAAATGTGTCTCTGAACTTTCAAAATAATGACTAGTGGTTGTTTCGTGCTTTTCTTCGAAATATTTACCATTAATGTTTGATGTTGGAATGTTTTCCATTTGTTCCTCTTTGCTATCTGATGTCGATCTATGATCTTTGTCGAGTATGTAGGGATCATAATCGCGCAATTTTTCACTTTTCTCGTCGATATATGTATCTAAATCTTCGTCTTTCTTTTCCTCTGTTTCTGCATAACTCTCATGGAAGCTCTGATCCATAGGATGAGAGTTGAACATGCTTGAAGTCGTAACTTCGTAAGATTCTGTAGTTTCTTGTGTTTCACGCTGGAATGATTTTGAATGTTCTTGAGAGTCTAGATCATCATCATCGTCATCATCATCAGATATATGACGTTGATCATGATCTAAGTTCAAGTTTTCCTCACATTTCGAAATTTCGTTATAAATTTGTTTTTCTTGATATTCTGTAGTAGTTTCTGAAGAATAAATGTCTCTACTTGCTGGTTCATCTTGCTCCAGGAACAATTTTTCTTGTTCATGATAAATACTTTTATTTTGATCGATTTGTTCTTCAATTTTCAGGTCAGAATCAAACGAATGTTTATCGTCTTCCATTTTTTCATCGTGATACTTAAAAAGATCATCATGCTCTTGAATAGGACTATTGCTATCTTTATAGATATCTCTGCTTGGAGAGAAAGTTTCCTGTTCTTTAATGGAATTTATACTTTCCTGTATTGAATCTTGTAAGATTTTATCATCATGCTCTTGTAAAGGACTTTCACGATCCTTATCTCTGCATGGGGATAAACTTTCTTGATCTTTAATGGAATTAGTTTGTTCTTGCACAGATTCTTGCAAGTCTTTGCTATGATATTCTTGAGGACTCTCATTATATATATCCCTGCATGGAGAAATATCTCTAAATGAATCAGTTTGTTTCTGCAATGATTCATGTGCATTCTTGATGTCATAATCTTCCAAAGGACTATCGCGATCATTATATATATCTTTATAGGGAGAGAGATGTTCTTGTTCTTTATCATAAGAAGTTTGTTCTTGAATTGAGTCTGTTGTTTCATTAAATTCTTCTTTTAATAAATTCTCCTGAATCAATTCTTCTTTCATAGCTTTCTCTTGTAGTTCTTCATGCATAGCTTTTTCAACTATTAGTTCTTCATCTTGTTCTATTTGAGTAATGTCTTCTTCAGGTATTGTTTTTTCAAAAATAGCTTCTTCTTGTTTACTCTCTTGAACTTCATTTTTCTGAATTAAATCTTCTTGTAATGCACTTTCTTCTTCCTCTTCCTCAGCAATCTTATCATCATATAAGTCTCTGTGGTTAAATTCATTATATGCTTGTAAACTTTCTTTATCTTTCAAGGATTTTGATGGTGATATATCGTAATTCGAATTAATCTTTTGCTCTTCTTCAAATCTATCTTCATCAATTTCCTGTGGAGGAGTATCTTTGAATAGTTGTTCTGAAACATCAGAAAATTTGTGTTTGGAATCGTGCGTGGCCTTCGGTGACTGTGGTTCAGAAGGTGTAGTACCACCAGAAATATTAACAAATTCAGGAAAGTCGGCTTGAACCACATTGCCGTAAACAGGTTGTTCAACGATTGGTCCCTCGCTGTCAGATTCTTCTTCATCATCACCTTCTTCGTATAAAGGCTGGTAGGCATCCTCATCTTGTCGCGGAAGATAATGTTCCATAAATCTGCTATCAAGTTCTTCCATACGATCATTAGGAATTGCTCCTATTTTCTCATAAAAATTTCTCTCTCCAGGTGGTGTAGGATGTCGTATCATTTCTTCAACTTCTTCCAATTTTTCTTCTTCACTAAGACTCAACGATTCTTTTTCTTCTCGATCTTCAGATTTATCCATTTCGAGTACATCATCTTGATATTTACCTTCATAAGTTTCAAATGCTTCATCCTTAAGTCCTTTATCATTTTCAGGTAAATCTTCTTCGCATTTTTCTCGTTCACCTTCGAGAGCAACTCCTTCGTCTTCATAATCTACAATTGCAACAGGAGTCGGACTTTTTATAATATCTTCATCAGGTTCATGTTGTTTATATGATGTATCAACATAAAGATTATTTTTGCTAACAGGAAGTTCCATATCATTGATTGGAAGTTCTGAACTTTCCAGAGTTACTTCTTGTTGAATAGTTACAGTTTTATTTTCGGTTTCGTTTTCAGTGTATTTCATTTCTTTTGGTTTTTCTTCTTCGATCATTTCATATTCTTCGTTGTTCTCTAGAGCCATCACATCATGCAGTGATTCTTTCTCTGATTTTTCTTCGATTATTTCTTCTACTGGATTTTTTTCTTCATAATAGGGAGAAGTTTCCAAAGCTGCAGTTTCACTATGGATATATTTTTCTTCTTTTACTGGTTCTTGAATATCATCCATCAATCCTTCGCAAAAACTACCTTCCATCGAAGCATTAGCTAAAAGCATATCGGTTTTGCTTTGTTCTTCGACTAGAAGTGTTTCTTTACTGATATCTTCCTTATCCAAAATGGGGGATTCTTCTGGTAAAGGTTTTTCTACTTGTTCTTTTTGAATTTCCACTTTTTGTTCAGGTTCTATAATTTTTGTTTCCAAAGGTGATGGAGAAGTTTCAAGAGGTTCAGGTGCAATTTTTTCTTCTTCTTTTTCTTTGATTTTAACTTCTGATGGCAATGGGGTTGTTTCTTCAATTTTTTCATCAGATATATCAATTTTAGCAGGCATTTCTTGAGGTTTATCAGCTTCTTTAGGTTTTTGTTCCTTAACAGCTTCTTTGTTTTCTATTGCTATTTCTTTCTTTACGCTACTTGCAACACTAGTTGCTTTCGAAATTATTTTCTTAACTTCAGTTTTGGAAGTATGTTTAGATGTATCTGCTTTTGTGGCTTTTGATGATGTCTTTGCCGGGACTTGAGGTTTTGATATCGGTTTCGGTTTATGAGTTTCTGTTGTGGGTGGAGATTTCTGTTTAGGAAGTTCAGGCTTTTTCTTTGTAGTTTTGGTTTCGACCGTTTTCTTATTCGTTACTTCTTTCAATCCTTTAGATTTTACTTCGGAGACTTTAGGAGTGGGCGATGTCTTTTTTGTTTCTGTCGGTTTTACAGGAGGCTTCTTCTCTTTGACTTCTCTTTTGGTTGGTGTTAAGGTGGTAGTCGTGTTTGTTGATTTCTTGATTTCTTTCTTTTCTTTAGCTTCAATTACAGACTTATAACTATCTTTCTTAACCGGTGTTTTTGAAGTTTTTTTTTCAATAGATTCTTTTTTTGATTCTAGATCTGTCGTCGTTTCTTTCTTTGATCCCAATGACTCTGTACTTCTGATCGTATTGTTATTTACGAGCGGAGAAGTTTTAATCGATGGTCCCTTAGAAAGAAGTTTTGATTTTGGCTTCTCAACAGTCGTGGGATGCAAAGACGAATAAGAGCAAACCGGTTTTTTTAAAACATCTAAATCTTTCAATTTTTCTAATCCTTCGAAAATTCTATTCTGAGGAGCACTACCAGAGAAGAAAATTCTTGTAATTGTGTCTTTCGGATTAGCAGGCCTCCAAACAACCAAAGAACATATTGAAAGAACATGAGAAAGAGGAATAGATATTTCTTGTTCTTGGAATTTAACTCCTGTTTTCACTTTACTGAATGTCTCTTTGCGAGATGCCCATTGCTGGAGAAATTCTTTAACTTCCTTGCTATCTTTCTGTGGACTCAAAGTGTACATCTCCAAAGTTCCGTGTCCAACTTTTTGATATAGAGTAAATGGATCCATATTTGTAGCATCTCTCAGGCATCTGTGAGGTTTCATACTCAATTCCATCAGATTATTTAAAAATGTATGACCTTCATTCAAAACACTAACTAAGAGATCATTTTTATCTTTGGTTATCTCGTCATTTGGTGTCGGTTTTCCTTCCATTACGTTACAAAATACGTAACCAATCTGTGGATATATATTATTGATAGCTTTCCTCTTCATCAATGTTGTGATCCCACACACATTACTTTCGCATAATCTTGTTACCATAACAGCATCAAGGCGATCCAAATGTCTGATAAACTCCCAGAAACAGGGTTTTCTGTTGAAGCCACCGTCAACGAGCATATTAAATCCGTTAATTCCGAATAATGCACAATCACCTTCTCCTCCCGGAAAGACGTATAGAGTAGGTCTATTGAAACGTATGTTGCCAACTAAAGGAGACAGGGTCATAATCTCTTCTAAAGTATGACTGATGAGTGCCGAATCCAAACATTGGATGAGGGCTGGCATACCTGGAAGACTATCGACTTTATCAGCTGGATTTAATGACAGCTTGATAAGTTTCTGAATGGCTTGCTTCTGAAAATTAGCAGACGTCCATTCTCCCTCTTCGGTGCAGTGTACGTGGAATGTGCCACCTTGGTTGCTCTGCAGTTCCTTTTGAACGTCAGCATCTTGAAAGGCATCGATGAAATTTGAAAATTTGAACGTTCCATTTTGTAATATCCACGATCCTGTTCCAGTAAATGAATAGCCAGCGTAGATCAAATGTTTGTGGCCGGTTCTCGCCAGAAGCAGATTTTTCAAGCATTGTTTCAGGGTACTTACTTGCGGATTAATCAGAACTTCTACAGCCAATGTCTCAGTTGAATGTTGAATTAGAAGTTCTAAAAAAATCGATAAATAAATCGAGAATTAATGATTTATTCATATTAAAAATTATGAAAAAAAAAATTGAAATTGATAAAACTTCAAATATACAGTATAGTGTATTATTTATCTGAATTTTTAAAACAAGAAGCCTCATATTTAAGCAGTTCCTGAAGATAATTTTTAGAAAATTAAAAATTTGTTTGATGGAAAGTATAGAATTATTTAAATTGATTGGAGGTAGTAGTGAAAATTATACTCATTAAATTCAACTACAATAATCTAAATATTTTATCAGCATCTAAAATTTACTTATTTCCATCAAATAGTATAAACAGCAATAACAAAAATGCTCTTACTCTTTGTTTTAAATATTTTAGACATGAAAAGAGAAACTAATTGTGAAATATCGATATGTTTCCAAATAAAATTTTAATAATTAAAAATGTCTCTCTTGACTAATTATATAATAATTTTTAAAAAATACGAATTATGATGTTTTGAAAAGAATATTACTTTTATGTGATTTGCATTAAAAGGACAAAAGTAATCATACATAATAAAGGATGACGAATCACAGTTTATATTGAGCAATCCTTTAAAAACACATTGCATTAATATATTTACGGCATTGCATAATTTTGCAAAAATATTTCACGTGAAACCGAATTTAAAAGAAAAAAATCGTTAATGAATTCAGTGTAAGTCGTGAAAGCTATGCCTCTAGACCAGCCTAGACTGAAATCGAATCGAAATACGAAAAACAAAAGAAAAAAAATGAACTGGTAGACCAAGACTGTCATTGTAATTTCTACTGATGATGTGCTTCGCCGATTACGCTTTGCTACTTCAACTGGGATAGAAAAAAAAAATATTGGAAGAAGTCAACTGTGACTCGCAACAGTAAAAATATTCGCAGAAGTGTCGAATTCTCATATTTCTAAAGAAAAAACATTCTTCTGTTGGCATCGGTAATGAAGAAAACAGAAGCTAAATTAAGCGAAGTCTGAGCGAGAATTTCTTTTTGTTAAAAGTCATTTCCCATTACAAATAATGAAGGAAAATGTGAAGGAAAACAAAGAATTTAATAATAGCTTAGCGACAGAATAAAACTGATGTAGCATTTATTAAAAGCATTGTCTACTTTACAACATATGTATCCAATGTGGGAATATCGTATTCATGCATTTTATATAAGTAACAAAGTGGAAATCTGGATTTTGATTAGCCTATTTCTTATTGAGTTTTAGATTTTTTTCTTTTATTATAATTTAATTCATGTCATGTTTTTTGTTAATAAATTTCTCACCTATATTTTACAGAACTAGATGATGATATCTTATCATTATTAATTTTCATTTTCTCATTAAATGAGTTGAATTAGCAATCATATTCTCAAGTTTTGCAACTGATGTTAACGTTTCAGAACATCTAAGTCTGTCAATTTAAATTCTAATAGATATCTCTGAAATATTACGGGATGCAAAATAATGGAAAAAAGACTCAGCAACAAAATGAGAGATCTAACAGAAGTATTATTAAAGATTGTTTCCATATACTCTTCTCGAAACCATGACCAATTCTTTAATTGCAGCTAGGAATTGCTGATAAACTTTGATTGTAAAATAATTTTTCTGTTTCCTAATTTCTTGATGCTTTCTAGATGAAAACATAAAAGTTTTGATCGGAATTTTGATTTTCTTCGAGTGTGATTCAAATCTTATCATAAACTTACAAATGCAGTACGGTGCAAATATATTTCTGGTTACTTATAAACAATCACGCATAGCAATTAAAGAAATAAAATATTATTATAAATATTGATCAATTCTATTAAAAAATAATATAAGAAAATATGTGTATATATATTTTTAATAATTACGGTACTTAAAATTTGAACATGGGATAAGAAAATGGAAGTGAAATTGGTTAGGCCTATTGTCATTTATAAACACACTATCGGAATTAATTTTATTCTTGTAAAATTATGCATTAAGTTAGTGGAAAAAATTAAATTAAATAAAAAAAGAAACGATTTAATGAATTCGAAACTTATTTCAACATTAAAACTGCATTACAAACATGTTCAACACTGTTCCGGTATCCGATGATGACTCTTTATTCTTTCAAAAGTTGGAATTTATCCAATATAAATTAATGTAATGAAATTCGATATGAGTCAGAACTGTAGACCTTTAATACAATTTACGTTTTTGTTACTTTAGAAGTATAAAGCGGGGCTTTAATTACAGTACTTAGTTTACAAAGTTGCAATAATTTTCCGTAAATATGAGCGTTACATGATATTAAACATACTTAATTTAGTATATAATATTATAAATGACACAATAAATATTTATTTCTGCCAACAGATAAAAGTTTTCTTTATTTAATAATTTGTCAAATATCTATTGATTTCAATTGAAATTTTCTACATTATTTAATTATCAAACTGTAAATCATTATAAGAATTATGACTTTTTTTATCTTACCGTTCTCGGTATCACTTCCATGCTTGACATTGTTACAGACATTTTCAAGTTCAGATAAATCACATCCCGTAGTTTTAGTGTCCCAGGATAACAGACCTAGTGATAAACAAAGAGTTCATTACTTCATAATGTAGTTGATATTAGAGAGAATCACTCATCAAGCAGACTGTTTATCTGATTAAAAAATTTAAAACTAACGTATATCAAGACTAAACAAACATATAGATAAATGAAGTTTGAAAATTTCTCAAGAATCATAGTTTTAAACTTTTTCTGATAACAGAATAATGCCATACGAAATACAAAATTTATAAATAACATTTTCTATAATTCAGGCTAACAGTTCTGTCTGAGTTGTAGAAAATTTTGACAGAAAAACTTAAGCCATGAATGGCACCACGTATCCATTTTTGATATATGGTTCGATTCACTAGCAAAGAAAAGAACATTTCAATGATTGGATATAGAAATTTGGTACAGAATTCTATATAAATATATACTATATAACCGCGAATCTCTCAATAATAGAATTGAAAAATGTCACTTCGTGTTCAATGCCGAATTTTATAGTTTGGAGCTTCAACCCACCGTTAAAGACGTCAAAGAAACAATTTCTGAAGAATAATGGACGTTTCCATTAATACAAGGGTTGAAGGGAATTGGAATTTCTAGACTTTTTACCGATCGAAGTCGAATATTATTATACAACATTTCGATAAAATACGATAAAATTTGAGTAATGGTAACTAATTATTTTTATTACTATATGGTATATTAATATTTAAACAGTGTGGGTGATAAATATATATTATATTCGTATACTTGTTGACTTTCATTCAATTATAATTATTATTAATAATTAGGTACAGCAGTCAATTTTTGTTACAAGTTACAGTATTTAATAATCACTTGAACACACTAATGATGTTTCCCAAAATTAAAATAATTTATTTAAACCAAGGAATTTATTGTATGGTTAATGAAGATTAAAAATATTGCTTTTATTTTTGTATTTTGCGCTTTAAGTTATTTTTATTTTTATATTTTTAGTTGGTATTTTGAAATAAATGTAAATTATGTAAAAATATATCCTATTTGCTATGTTTCTCACGGGTACAAATTATGTATGCTGCATTTCGTATTATCTAGAATTTTCAAACTATTTCTATGTTACGTAGTTAAAATTTTCTGCTGTTTTCTGTATGTAAGGAATAAATTAATCACTTTATTACTTCATAAAGTTTTAATAATACGAATAATAAAATTTAAAATGATTGTGGGCTTTATCTTGTATTTCACGTTATTAAAGTATATTTAGATACAATATAAATAGTAGAGAATATTGTTACTGAATGGTATGGTTGTCAAATTACCCATTGAACATATCATATTTAATTTAAATATTTATTGAACTGTGGAGATAATAGAAAGCAATAATTGAAAAATAAAATATACCTATAAAATTTCAGATGAATGAAGCTATACACTAATAAAGAGCATTGAAGCTGAATGATACGCCCAACACTCACTATTGTCAACAAGTTAATAATAATAGTCTAATATATATAGGCTAAGAGTTTCTACACTATAACAAAGATAAAATAAGCGATTCAACGTGCCTTATTAAAAATTATCGAACATAAATCAGCAGAATATAAATCTTATGTATCTACTTCTAATGTAGGAAATGCAGTGTTTCTATTTTTATCTGTAGCGACGAGTGAGACAAGAAAAAGAGCGAAAACGAAGGTCAATATCCTGAGGATCAAAAAGGGATCGTGATTTTAAAAGTTAGTTAGAATCACGTCTAAAATTTAAATTTTCGGCATTTTGTCCGTGTCGTGATTCTTGTCTTATAATTTTTCTGAAATATTAATCCTGTCAAGTCGGCTTCACCCCACACTACATTTAACATAAGGAAAAACAAACTTGGTTAAGTAAACTGAAAAACCATTATTGCAAACATGCAACGAAACCCGGTTATAAAGAGGAAATCGGATAGAATTCGCAGGAAAAACAACTGGAAAGACATTAATTTTCCTTGCTCAACAGAACGTTACAACTAAATAATTTGTGAACCCAAAGTATCTCGATTGCTATCTCCTCCATTCTTAAGAGTGTGCGACATACGATGACAGATTTAGGTGCGATAACAACACAATACACTTGACAGTTGGTTCGCCCCCTTCTTTAGGCCTTTGTCGCAGTCTCCAGCGGTACAAATATAGATAAGAGGACTTAAAATTAAAATAAATAAAGAAGAGGCACCGCTGTGGGCTAGAAAGTAGTCCAGTATGTGAGTTGCCCCGCAATGTTAATTGCCTAGAGTCTGTTCAAATGAAAACTGCCGTGATTATAAAACGTTTATAATCGCCTTCACCTCGTTTTCTACTCTTCAGCAGCCAGCGGAAATAGTGCAGCTGGTAGACGACATGCCTCATGCATGACTCATGTTTAATATGTGACAGGGCAGGTAATACGCTGGCTGACTTTAATCGCTTTGTAAACATAATCGAATATTTAAGTTGCGATATCAGTTGTTTATCTTATTTTCGACTCAAAACACAGGTAATAAAATCAGTATAATGTGCGAAATATTTCACTTTTTTATATTATATATTCACAACTATATATATATATATATATATATGTTATTATTATTATAGAAATTGACCTCACGCCCCACTGCTTTGTATACACTACTGTCAAATAATTCATCGGACAGAATGATAAAAATTTATTTCTCCCGAATTTAACCCCATTACCCATGTCATGGTCCACGTGATAACATCTTGGCGCAAGAACCAGTCGTACTTGGTTCACCGACTTTCTTTTCCCATAATGCAACACTGTTATGAGTCAGCCGTGACGTGCTGGGGCCTCGGCGCCAAATCACACTGAACTGGAACAAATGGCCCTGCCTGTGACGTTGTTGCAAACCATTATTTCTGCTTTTGATGACTGAAAATAAACTGAAATATATGTTTTATAATTTCGTACCTGTCCTATAGATTTATTGGTTTGATTATTTTTCCAGATACAATATATATATTACAATATATACGATTATTTTAGAACTACGTTATTGTGATATACTGTATATATAATACGATGTAGGAAACCGTGACATATTTATTTTTAAAATAGAATTCGATAAAAATAATAATCGGTCTTATAATAATAATAATAATAATAATCACAATAATAAAGATTGTGTTTTAAATGCATTTTAGAATATTAAAAATTTAATACGAAATTTTCGCTATTAACCAATTAAATTCAAATTTGTTGCGAATGAATTAAATTTGAATATTCAAAAATAATAAAAACCAATCGAGTTTCTAATTTCACCCGACGTAATTTGAATTTCTAAAATCAACCAATTAAACGTAATTATTAATAGATTAAATTAAACCAATAAAGAGATCTGAGTCAGCAGATAACAGACGAAACTTTGATTAACGGTAGGCTACGGTGTTATCGTTGTATTTACGTTCTCGAATAATAAATGAAAAATCACGATTTTTAAATGGCAAAACATATTAAAATTTTCGATTCTAAATTTAACCGATTTCAATACGTTAAATCGATTTAATCGTTATCTGTTGATATTCTCGGAGCAGACTTCCCATTAACGATGATCACCGTTACTATGACAACAGGTTACACAAGCCGAGATGTCTCCAGACGAGATGAAGAGAAAGTAATTACTACAAAAACCTTCGAAAATTAAATATATATTATAAAGAAAGTATTAAATATAAAATCGGAATTCATAGTTTTTTTTTTTTTTTTCATTAATAAAAGGGATGGAGAAGTTTAAGGGAATTTTTATTTTTCACTAATTTGTGTTGAACGGAGTTGGCAACATCTTGTTTGCACAGCTGATAATGTAAAATCATTAAGGTCTGTTAATATAAAAATTTTTAAAGTTTAATCGAAATATATATGTTCTATATATATATTTTTAAATTTTTTTTTCTGAAGGATTAGAATAATTGAATATAATCAACTTCGGATGCAATTGATAAAGCGATGTATCCGGGAATTTCGAACAAAATCTCTTCGTTGCTCAACTAGAGCGAAACAGTTATGCAATTTCGGTTTGAGCCGAGATTCCTCGAAATGTGTAGGCAAAATTGATAATAGTTAAAGATGCGGTAAAAAAAAATTAACCAAACCTACTTCTTGATTAGATTAGGAATTTATAAAATTCCGACGTATTCGTAACGTTCTGTGCATAAATAGCTTCTTACAGCGCATTAGATGCAATTCTAAATTTGAATTTAGTTCTGCTGAAGAATTTTTATGCTTCAGATTTCAAAGAAGCAGGGCGGAATTTTTCCAAATTTTAATGTTTTGTTTTAAATAATATCTAATAAAATTCCTAATGATTGCATATGTATAAACATGCTAAAGTAACCTCCACTTGCTGTAATCTAATCTGTATTTATAATTGATATCTTCTCCCTGTGACTCATAGGTTCGTATCTTTTTCCCCCCGATATAATCCTTTCGGAAAATTAATTTGTCAAGTGCCGATTGATTTGGAGATTTCGTTACGTCACAAAATATTTTGAAATATATTTTTCTTATTAGTCGGAAAGATATGTTGTTTTTCTCAGTAGAGAGAGCACAGTTACGCTTGGAATAGCGCAATGGCCTTGTATATTCGAATTGAATGTTCGGTTTAATTCACATAAAAAAAAATTAAAGCTGGAGAGAAAATTAATGCGGACTATTGTGTTGGCTAACAGAGATGCAGGATATGTGTTTAATCGTATTAATTACTGTTTAATATTTTAAGGCGTTGTCGGTGATGTTTCAGTCGCCATATTGACTACTTCACGTGCAACGTTTGTGCCGGTTTCCCGAACATGGCGACCGTCTATTCATAATGTCCAGCTTCCTAGGAGAGCAGCCATATGTCAGACGGGGTGTGCTCACTACGACTCATCACCCAGTCGACTACAGCTATGACATTATAACGAATATTTCATTCCCGACACAGAACGCGCGCAAAAAATAGCATAACTGTGCCGCTAAGTCGTCTTACTCAAAAAAACGTGTCTGATATTAAATTAATATTTTTTATATAGCTATAAATATATATATATATTTATATATACGTGCATAATCATAATATTATATATATATATATATAACGATATTTATATATATATATATTTGCGTGAGTGTGATGGGTTCGATTATATAAATGCGCACTAAATAGTTTAATAATAAATTACCTTTTGATATTTTCTGTAGAATTTGCTTCTTGTGATCTTCACTGTATGGTTCTCCAACAACAACCAATAAATAGCAACCGGGTAGAGAACAAGAATCGGCTACATCCATGATGGCTCTAGACTACAACTATTCACAGATCACAGACTGCGGTACCAAATGGGGGGAGGAAAGTCACGTGATTACTCGGCGCAGTCTCAGCCGACCGGACAGATGGCGTTACCATGACAACCGTCGGAGACGGTGGCCAGGTGAAGCGAGCGATGATTCACGGGTTCTGCTAGGTTTCTGTGTCGCTCTCCGCCGTTCGGTTCCTTCAAAACATAAGACTCCGTCGCCACATTTAAAAGGAACGAGCACGGATGCCATTTACCCTATTAACTAGAGTCGGGTCGGGCCCGAATAGCTGTTATGGTCAGCAGTGACGTCACTCTCTAAGTATCCGATCGAGGTTAACGACCACAAAAATATAAATACTTGTACAGAACAGAAGAATGGAAATAAAAAAATAGTTTCACGTCTAAACTTCAAGCCTAACAGGCCACATGGTTCCGCTGAATGAAGCGAGAAGCTTTCACGTGCCAATTATACGCCCTAGTGATGTCCCTTGCTGGTTTTAATGAATTTCTTTTTCCGCATATTTAAGTCCTTCCAAAATGTAACTTCTGAATATTTTTTTATGATGAAATATCATTTCCGTTTCGTACTTTCATTATCATTAATAACTTGTCTTCCTTCTGTTCATTGAATAAAAGGAGAAAAAACAAAACAAAAATAAACCATTAAAAATCGATTTTCATATATACTATTTCCCTCCTTTCACCACTTAATTGTTTCATTTAATCTAAATTAATTAAATTGTGAAATTTTTGACTTTGAACTGAAATTTTAAGTTTAATTTTACATTTACGACTTTATATACACAGTATAATATATATTTGTAATAAAAAAAAAATTAGATATTTCTGATTTAATTTTTTAAATTTGCAATTCTTTAAAAAAATCTATAAATTCAAATTTCATCAAACTTAAACTTCGATAATTAAATATGAATAAAATTCTTGATTTTCTTATAAAATTGAATTACTACATCGAACGTAAAAGAGCAAATCTTAAAAAAAAAAAAAATAAATAAGATGCCAATTCTCCACTTTCTTAAAAAAAATTATTATTATTATCGCTAAATATATTCGATAAATAATTGAAATGGCATAATTATGGATATATTTTCTTCCCCCTCCTAAATTATTGCATTCAACCATCCAAATTATTTTAAAAAATTATTATCCTAAATTTCGAAAGATATAAAATGACAAACGCATCATTTTTAATTCCGGTTTAGCTAAAAACTTAAAAGCCCCGTTTAATTTAGAAACAATAGAATTGGATAACTAACTTTTTAAAAATTTTCCTTATTCAAAATCTTTAAAACCGAAAAAAAATCTCTGATAAATTATATTTAATATTAAAATATTCTCCGTATTTTCGGCTTTCCCGCATGCGATGATTGAAGAGTCGCATATTCGATCATATTGAGTCATCGCGGCTTACAGGTCTCGATTTACTAATTTAACTCTATCAATAACATTCAATTGAATATTTTATTCGCTCAGAACAGATATGTAATCGCAGCGGCAGGGATATTGACTCACGGTATCTATTGGAAAGGGGGGTGGTGAAAATGAGTCACCTCTTTCGTCCAATGATGTCATAACATTACCCAGCAAACTGTAAACAGTTGCTTTAAAAGCAGCATTGATTGTTCGTGCGAATAAAGAACCCACTTCCTGGAAGACATAAACTTAACAGTTCAAGTACACCCACAATAAACTAAAATTTCTTTCTCTAATCGCCATGACGTCTTCTAAGAGGAATTCGGTTGAATTAATCTAAAACCGTGCGCTGTTTTGCATAATTTGAGGGCAAAATTTTGTTATTTATTACTGTAACTTCTAGAGCGCGAATGACATTGTTACAATTAAACTAATGGTTCTTTCGGTCTGTATTTTTCGCCATGTGAAATGCATCTTTACCAATTTTTATTTTGTCCAGTTGTCGATAGAGGGCAGAATCGTTGGATGTGCATCTTAAATTTCCGCTTTTATGAGGTCACATCCAGCGTGACAAATACACCTTTTTTTATTTTTTAATTGTCTTCTTTATGGAAGTGAATAATTTTAAATGAATGATGTCACAACCCAACTAATTCTTAAATTACACATTTTCCTTCATCAAGTTTTTTTTTCTCTAACCAATATTAAAATAATAATCTATTATTCTTTACAGTATTGTAAAATTTATGGCTTCATCGAACCTCTAACGCATTATATCCGAGGTAGCTTATTCTACGCGTAATTGGCCATGTCATCTCACATTATAATCAATCATATAAAGTATTTAAATAAATTTTAAATACAAAAATCACAAATTAATGACAAAATTTTGAAGTTATATCTAAAATGAATACAATGCCTGAGATATACTAAATATCACTTTATTCCATTTATTATATAGAAAATTTCTAATATCATAATACAGTATAGCTTTACACGGTACTGAATACTATATAAGTTTATATACTCGTACTGTATATATATATATATAAATCATATATAGCTGTATCATATGAGAGAATCCTTGAACTTAATGCAATAAAAAGTGTTTTTGTGAAGAGGATTTGTTTACACGATTAAAAGATGTATAATAATAAAATATTAGTCTCGTATGTTAACATCAATTTTGATTTTTTCTTTAGCATCATTAAAGATAAAATTGTAAAGACTTCAAGCTTTAAATTCATATTTGTCCTCCCTTTTAAAGAATGTCATATTAAAATTTCGTCCATCAGTTAGCGATCGAAAATTTAATAAGCTCAAATTAATATTTGAATAGTTTGCATCGACTTCCGAATTTATTCACCTGTATTAGATGAAAACAGCGAAACATATATGTACTGCATTCAAGTTCTTTTATGAGGAATTTAATTGAAAAAAATACTTTTAATATTAAAATTATTTAAAATGTGAATTAAGAATAATTTTTACAACTAGAACTATTTATGCTCGAATCTCGTAATTGCATTTTCAATTTTGCCTTTTACTTTATCTTAAGTTTATGCGTTTTATAATTCTGTTGTATGTCACATTGAGTGATAGTGTTAATGAGAAAACATCCTGAAAACTAAAATGGACAGGAAATCCAGTGTAGAAGCGATCGATTTAATTCTAATTACTAGGCTGTCAGTACCAGCCTGCGAAGCCTGATTACTTTTAAAACAATATGTAGAAAATATGGCAAATTAATTTAAGAATAAGATTCTAATTTCAAAATGTTTTAAGTATTGTATAATATATACATAGTATTGAAATTACACACTGAATCATAACAAGAAACAAAAATTCCATAGCTCGAAATCGGTTTTATTTGGTTTCAGATTTTATTCTTTATCAATTTATAATTTTAATAATAAATTAATTAAAATAATCTGTATTTAGTACTCCAAAAATATATTTTCTTCATAATATTTTATATTCGATTTTGTTTTCTCTTTGAATAATTTCCACAGATTTATCTTTAAAAATACCTTAAAAGAAATAAAGAATTATTTTTAGTCGAATATCTTATTTCTATTGCTTCATTTTAGAAAATTTTGAAAATCTTCTTTTAAATAAATGTTATTTTTATTTAAAATATATGTATATATATATATATAAAGAGCGTTAAAAGACATTTATTTAATGGGTCTAGGTATAATTTTCATCAGGTATGATGGTAAAATTCAGCTCTTGTAACATCTCATCACGATTTTTTCTGGTAAAACGTAGGCGAAGGAACGTCGATATTTAAGTCATTCATTTCTTTGTAAACACGTTCGAAACCCTAAAAATGAATATCGAAATTAAAGTTATACATGCTATCAAAGTTAAAGTATTGGTAATAATATAATTGCAGTTAATGTTCGATTTCAAAGTTTCATATGCCACCATAACCAAGTAATATTCCAATTATCCGCTGAATTCTAGATATATTTATGAAGAAAATCTAGCAACTAGATCTGTACTGACAGTACTTACTCGCTTCAATTGGTATGGAGCAACAATAGCACTGATTGTTAATGACTTCATGAGTTTGTGAAATAGTTCTATTGTTCTTTCTCTGGCATCTTCGGTCATCATTATGACCGAAAAATAAATAAATCTGTAGAAAGAAAAACTGAAATAGTCTATGGTATATTTATTCATATAATTAAAGAAGAGAATACTAATGAATAAATAAGTAATACTAATATAGTAAATCGTAATCAAATTAATGAATGAAAAAAATATCAATTCATTTTATAGACTAAACCTTTCTATTCAAAATATAAAAGATATATTTCAATATTATTACTTTAATAATCTTTATGAAATTTTAATTATTTTAAAATGTTCAGTATCTAAAAGTTTATCTTTATTTAAATAGAATTAATAATTTTATTATGATTTAAATCGTGAAATATTCGCATATATTACTCAATAGATGGCGCTATAATGTTAACATTAAATAAAGTGCTAGATAGGGAAAGTAGCGATACTCCGCCGCGGCAGCCATGTTTGTGCAAAGAGTAGCTTTTTCGTCTGCTAGTAAAACAACACACTGACATATTTAAACCATTTATAGTGCATTTTTTGGACTTAGCTTTAAAATTTCACTATCACCTATTATTTTTATTATTATTAATTTCTTTATTTTATTTAACTTTATTTATTTATTTTAATGCTCCATGCAAGAAGAACATTAATATAGCAGAACAATATTGTAACCATCGTTGCAATTTATCAGAAAATTATACTCTCTATATATATATTATTTATTTATTTTGCATATTAGAATATTAATATACATATTTATATATAAAATATTTTAACAGAGCATTAACATGTTCTACACATTAATGCTGTATGTTAAGATATGTTCCTGGATATGGTACAGTAATCTCTCACTTTACTATTTTTAAAAAGGGTATACTTTAAAGTTTGTAGAACGCATTATACGGTTTGCAATCCTACTGTAATTTTGTTACAATTGTATATCTTTAGACACGCACAACATTAAAAATTATAGAAGTTGGTGATAGATTTTTGAAATCTGAAATGTATACTTCAACATGGATATTAGTATGTGTCAAATACATTTACATATATAATTGTTTTATAAATTGTATAATTTATTGATAAATTATTATTATTTTTTAAAGTACAATTTATGTTTAATGTATATACCAGGGATGGCCAAAGTGCGGTTCTTTGGTACCTTCAATGTGGCTCCATAACATGTAAGTCAATAGTAAATATAAAGCAGATACTTATTTAATTTAAACAAATTAGATATATATTTTTTCTATTGTAAAAAGTAGTATGCATCTATACGGAACAAATGCATCTGAAATAAAAAAATTTTGAAATCATTATGAAGATTATCCGAAAAACTGATACTGTTCTCATTGATCTGGAGAGAAAATGCGGCTCTCGAGTATTTGAGATTCTCCTATGTGGCTCATAGTGACATAAAGTTTGGCCACCCTGGTATATACAAAAATCTTTTATTTCATAATAAAAATAATGAATATAATATTAGAAAACAGAAATAGTCTTTACAGATCCATACGCTTTAAATCAATGAACTAAGTATTTTTGGCTAAAATGGAAATGTTTTATAAAAAATTTTTATTAAGGATATATATAATCAATAATTGGTTTAATCGAGAACAATTATACATGCCTAAATTACATAATTACGTTTAAAATCTATAAGAAGTTTCATTTAGAATCTATCGACGGAAATATTTATTGAAAATATCATTTTGATCAGGGATTGAACCTATTTATCCATGTTCAATTATATTTTTCGTTTATTTTATTTAGTATATTAATTATCGAAATTAATATCTTTTTCGCTCTTTCGATTTACCTTTACATTCCACTGCACAACAACCTGTCATATCGATAAAGAGTTACGATAATTACACTCTATTGACTATTTAGGATGCGCCGATATGCAAACGAACGGGTTTCTTTTCTCAAAAATGGCGGAAAGTAGGACACGTGATACTGAGCAGCCTATGAGAGCGCTACGTTGTCGGCAAATGCACCGGAAAAGAGTGTCGCTACTTTCTCTGTCTAGTACTTTAACCATTAATAACTATAGTATAATAAGCTTCATTCATAAAAATTACTCTTTCATTCATATACTATCTTAAATATAGTAAAAGGGAAAACAACAATCAAAAGGAAATATTGTATTGCAATTTTCAATATAACCTAAATAAAAATAACTGATTATTGGTGAAATTAGGGATAGATTTATATATAACTGACATGACGTTACTTCTAAAATATCTATTTAAAATGAGAGCTAATAATAATAATAATAAATATACAAGTAATTAACTTTATTTTTCATAGATAAATGTCTATAGGAAAGTATAATAATCATGAATGATTTTGCAGAATATAGTATACATATGCATTAATGCGACTTCTTGTTATAAAGTGATGTCAATGTGCTGAAAACTCATTGCAAATATTTGTAAATATATTTGCATGTGTTATATCCCTTCTTATTTTGAGAACTATCGCTATTTAATCAAATTCAATATGATATATTATGATGAAAGCCACTATTAGCAAAGTTATCTTTCTACAAAACAACGAATTAGAAACAGAAATTATGCATGTGATGCAATTTTTTGTTTTTAATTTTGAAGCTCTGTTATTAAATTTTAACTTTAAAAAAAAAAAAAAAAAAACTCAGTGAGAAAAATAAATGAAGGAAGAAAATTTTATTTATAAACTTTATATTTTTCGAATTATAAAATTTTTAATATCAATTTTTTTTTCGGTTATATAAAATGGTAATTTATATTCTATACAAATAGTTCATGGTAAGTTTTTCAAAAATGTAACAAAGTTTAAATACAGTAATTGAAAAAAATTTCTTAAAATCGGTTAAAGAAGTTTATTTATTTATTTATTTTAACATGATCAAGAGAAAATGTTTCCAAACTGATAAGCTTTCATAAGTTTGTATTCGAATGTAAATATTATAAATTATTTATCTGTGATATAAAACAAATCTTAATCAAAAAATTTTTGACAGCAGATGGTGGGATAAGCCATATTCGTTTGAATTTGAATATTTTATATTTTAGGTAGTAAGTAATGCAATGTATAAAATTTATTAAATTTCAAAAACTTTTTATGTATTTTTAAATTTTAGAAATTTAATAGAGAAAAATCGATGTTTATAAAATATTGTGATAAGCCTACGGGAAAATAGTGATTGCCTTAACTATACAATACAATTTTATTTTTATTTTTTCGTGATCGGAGTTGGTGAATCACTTTCTGGAATGGACAGTTTCCAAATTACGATTTTTCAGTAAGAACGAGAAAATTTATTCGTATATAAAAATTGGCATAATCCGTATTGAAGTTCATTTATTTTATGAAATTTTCATTAATGCACTTATAAGAGATGAAAATCTTGCATATCAATTTTCTTCTATTATAAACTATTTCATAAAATTCTCTATTAGTTTATTACTTGATTATAAATTATTTGTGTAAATGGCATAACTGTTTTTGTTTTACTTTATCGAAATACCGTAAGAAAGAACTTGTTATTCATTATAAGTTTAACTAAACATTAAAACGATTAGAAAACGTTCTCTAAACATCGAACAAAGTTACGCTATCTAACAGGGCGATTCATCTCGTACTTTGGACTTAAACTGCATGTCTAATCTGTGTTAGCGAAATCAATGGCTGTAGCCGCCAAGGTCTCCATACTTCACGCTTTTTTTAACATTTTTTTATAAAACTTTTTGTTGGTTCCATACACTGGGTTTATAAACGCGACACGGAGTTATGTTTCAAAACTTTCTTTGAAAATAAATATGATTATATGAATTTATTCTTTAAAAAAGTCTAAATGGACGAAAATATATATTACATTATTATAGTATTTTAATTTTCAGATAATATTTAAAAATTTAAGACGGTTTTCCTATTATCTAGAGTAAACCAGTATAATGAACATTAAGTGTACATCATAAAATCATGATAAATACAGTATAAGCATCTAATTTCTTTTGCAACAAGACAATTTTATATATTCATATAAAAAAGAAAGAACATTTTCAAGACATCTAATAGTTCTCAAATATATACGATTTAATTTAGTTTTATATAAGAACATTATAAATTGCACAGCACTAAACTATGTAGTCATATAAAAAAGAAAGAACATTTTCAAGACATCTAATAGTTCTCAAATATATACGATTTAGCACAGCATTAAACTATGTAACTGACTAATCTAGATAAAATTCAGTTTATAATATTCTTTCAGGCATCGCATTCACCATAAAAGAATTTAAAAAATTAAAAACTTTGATCTTGATTTCAAGAACAAATTTCCAGTTTCGTAAATAAATAGAATTTATTATTTCTTATCAGTAGAGTTTATATATAGTATCAAAACTGAATTTGCTATCAATAAATAGCGATGATCCAGAAATAATTTCGATTACAGTTCTAAAAGAACAAAATAAATCAATAATCTATTATATAAAAGTCTAAAATAAATATAAAATGAATGACTATCCTTTTTTCATTGAATAAAATAATTCTTTAATTTATTTGTTACTAGCCGATGTATCCGGCATTGTTAGGGAATTTCTGGCACATCATTTGTAGGAACCTTTTTTCATTGAATAAAATAATTCTTTAATTTATTTGTTACTAGCCGATGTATCCGGCGTTAGGGATTTTCTGGCACATCATTTGTAGGGAGATAGACTATTAGTAGAGACACGTATTTTGAGTATCTATTTTTATTAATTTTAGCAGTTTGGATTTATTATCTTAGCGTTTTGTAGCATTTAAAATATTTAATTTTAGCATCTATTTTTATTAAACATAAATTCAAATCCTAATCAACCTCAATACATTTTAACACAATTTATTGTATACATACAATTTAAAGATATCATAACAATAAAAAAAATAAATAGATCATGACAATTATTAAAATGTTAATGATATATAGTCAGTGTCCACTTTTATCTGAGGTTTTATCAACCATTACAATTGTCTTGTTTTTTATCTTTTCTTTAATTTCATTTTTCGATTCTGCCGCACAAATCAGTACATACTGTATACTCTTTACAAATGATTGGTACATGAGTAAATCACCCGGCCCTTCAATATATTTAGTGAGGTATTACATCTAATTTTTCCAGCGTTATATCAGCTTTGAGACACATATTAACCGTGTCTTTGATAAATTCCTATTTATCATTAGTTATTTTCGTCTTCGCATTTATAATGACTGTGATTGTGTATTGGATAATACTCATACTTGTAGAATGCTTGGAAATTGCCTTCCAGTGATTTACCGATTTCAGATGCTTTTCCATGTTATCTTTCTTGAAACATTCCATTCAACAATTATAATGTCTACACATTAAAATGTTAGCGTTACTTATATACATTTCGTGAGCCTTGTATGCGATTGTTCTCTCACAAATATTAATTTTGATATGCCCCATGGTATTTTAAGGTTAAAAAAATTTATTTTACAATTATTAAATTTCTTAATATTGACACATACATCAAAAAACGTTTAGTTTAGGTACTAGCCTATCGACAAACACTAATGGAATAAATAGAATTTGTGACAACCACGTGGGCATATAATGGCACTACTGTAGCCACAACACCATAGAAAATAACCATAGATAAAAGCCTTGACAAAAGGTATTGTTATATACACTTATATTATAACAATATTTTTTTTTTAAATTAACTAATTTTAGATTTATTTCTGATTTTAGCATCTA
>AYEL01051599.1:0-45960 GCA_000484575.1 Olivierus martensii | reverse complement strand
TTAGATTCTGTTAAAAAGATGCAATGGTACAATTGTCGCCTTACCGAAACACGGCGAAAGTGGTAGAGATCGAAAGGGGGCCAAAACACGCAAAAAATCCCTAATAGACCAAGGGTCAAAGGTCAAACGTTTACGAAATACAGAGGCATCTAGGCGGCATAGGTAGTGGAGCACGGAAACGGGACGCGTCGCGTCGCAGACCACAGCGAGGCGAGGCACAATGTCAAACCCCATGCGCCATTTCCTACAAACGGAACTTTGCGGGTCTATATCTCGTAAACGTTTGATCTTTGACCCTTGGTTCACTAGGGATTTTTTGTGTGTTTCGTCCCCTCTTTTGATCTGTACCTCATTCGCCGTGCTTCGGTGAGGCGACAATGGTACCGATGCAATAATTATAGAACAATAAATTTTCTGTGAAACACCATCGCATAACTTGGAGATATTTTTAACCAATAGTAAGGAATAACTGAAAGTAAGAGATTATTTATTAGAATTGCTTGTTATTCCTTACTATTGGTTCCTTCCTAATATCCTTATATCCTTAAAAATATCTCCAAGTTATGCGATGGTGTTTCACAGAAAATTTACTGTTCTATAATTATTGCATCGGTACAATTGTCGCCTCACCGAAGCACGGCGAATGAGGTACAGATCGAAAGAGGGGACGAAACACACAAAAAATCCCTAGTGAACCAAGGGTCAAAGATCAAACGTTTAAGAGATATAGACCCGCAAAGTTCCGTTTGTTGCAAATGGCGCATGGGGTTTGATGTTGTGCCTCGCCTCGCTGTGGTCTGCGACGCGACGCGTCCCGTTTCCGTGCTCCACTACCTATGCCGCCTAGATGCCTCTGTATTTCGTAAACGTTTGACCTTTGACCCTTAGTCTATTAGGGATTTTTTTGCGTGTTTTGGCCTCCTTTCTGTCTGTACCACTTTCGCCGTGCTTCGGTAAGGCGACAATTGTACCATTGCATCTTTTTAACAGAATCTAAAAGCTTGCATTTATCGAATCAGGACAATTAGATTTTTATTCAAAATATATTTTTACTACTTTTAAGTTTCTAAAGAGTGGTTTGTGTTATATTTCTGAAAACATCTCGGTTTAATCTCAAAGTACAATATTAAGAATTCATTTATATGTAAAGAGTAACTTACCATACGTGAACAATTTCAGAGAATCAAACATAAAAATTCCAGCAAATCCAAATATATGAAAAATAACGGATATAATAACCATTCTTCAATAAATTTTATTCTGAATATGCCTGGCAGTACCAGTTTCAGACAGATTTGGTTCGCTTTTTGTTGAAGATTCTTCTAAATTCTTAAAATTTACAGTCGGATAAATTAGTTTGAATTTAAGTAGAATATTCAAATATTATTTGTAAAAAAAGACATAAACATCTCACCTCTATCTTATTTTCTGATACTTGAGTCATAATTGCAAGATTTCCTCAGATTTTAATATGGAATGTTACCTGAAAAATAATTATTATTTATACTTTGCTAATATTAAAATAATTATTATAAAGTAAATTACGTTAATTATAAATGTAAGAATCGAAATATCATTTACGCTAAAAAATCTTTGATATAGACTTCATGGAATTCGATCAGGGAAGAAAATCTTTATAATGCAAATAATCGTGAAGTTGATGCTTTCTAAGATACTATATAAAAATTGCATTTAATATATACGAAATACAGGATAGACATGTTTGCATTTTTATTCGCGACACCTATCGTCTAAGATTTTAGTGATCTCTCCCCCTCTTATCAGCAAGAGAATCGGTTTTGACGCACTACTGCACCAAGGCTAATTCTCCTATTGTTAAGCGAGGTGAAATTATTGATTTAATTGTAAAAAAAGGGGGGCACATAATACCTAATAAACAATACGTATGATATTTTTGAACGTATATAGTGGTGGCTTTGACGCACTAGCAAGCCCCTAATAAACAATACGTATGATATTTTTGAACGTATATAGTGGTGGCTTTGACGCACTAGCGAGCCTAGACCATTAGATGTAATCAGAAACATAAGCAGACCAAATTTTCCTATACAGTGATACCTCGGTTCACGAACACAATCCGTTCCTTGACCCTGTTCGTGATCCGAAAAGTTCGTAATCCGAATCAATTTTTCCTATTGCAATTAATGTAAATCCAAATAATACGTTTTTTGTCCTAGAAAAAATTTTTAACATGTTATGGCTTTATGTGTGGAAATAATACAGAAAGGAAATAAATATAACAGTAATATTAGAAGAAAGCATGTTTAACACCACCTTCACTAACACTTTTAACTTTTTTGGGAGCCATAATAAGGGATAAATTTAATTAAATAAAGAAAAAAACTAAAATATCAACACTTGTTGGAACTTTACTGTACCCATATGAGCTGGGCGAACTGGATTGCTGCTGGGGGCGAGGCTGTGCGCAGGGTTTTGTGCGCCCCGAGTCACGTGCGCTCCATACACTCCGTGCGTGTGTGTTCGTGAACCGAAGCATCGTTCGTAAAGCGAAGCAAAATTTGTTCGCAAATGGTGTTCGTAGACCGATTTGTTCGTGAACCGAGACGTTCGTGATCCGAGGTACCACTGTATTCTGTGATCACCAAATAAATCGTTTAACCGACATCAGGGCTGGTGATACGTATTTCGGCGCCCTTAAGCAAGAACAAAACCCTTAAAATCTATATTAAGGCTTCCTTAAAATGTCTATATTTTAATATAAGTTAGGTAATTTTAGTTAACCGCTACGCAGCACTTACAATATATCTAGCGGTGGCGGCTTCTAAACCCTATCACAGATTGGCCAACACTCATGGTTAGGGTTGCCACCTCTCTGGTTTTGACCCGGAGATGGTTTCAGTGAGTTGTATCCGGGCACCGGATTTAAGTATTATTTCTCCGGGTTATGTAGTAAATCCTAATACATTTACACAGAACTCAAAGTAGAATACTATACAGAAAACATGTCCATCTTGTGTTTGATCCTCTACTTTGAGTTCTGTGTAAATATACACAGCTTACTATACGGTATCATTATTTGCTCGGTACGCAACAAACGATGGAAACGATCTGGTTCTATCTTAAATTTTCCACAACTTAGGTGTGAACAGGCTTGAAGAGATACATGATTAACCGTTAATTCCATCTCTCCCACCCGCTGGTTACAAATGAATCCAGAGCACTTTTAATACTGTATATAGAGTACTGATGAACTTCGGAATATAAGTATATGATGTATGTAATCATCAGATAGGCCTATATATCAATATGTATATATATCATGATTGTATAAGATACCTATAGTCTGTTCTGCCTAACCTTGTGCATGACCTTGGAGGCAATCCGCGCAAAGTAGTTCCGGAAGTGGTTACTGTTTTCTAAGAAAATACAGTTAATAATTTAGTTATATTACTTTCATTAAAACAAGTCAAAATATTAAGGGTTTTTAGTAGCAAATTATTCGTCTTATTTTCAAAAAAATAAATATCGTTGGTTATGAATACTTGTTACTGGCTGAAATATAAGCTGGGAAAAGGACAGATTCATAGAAGAAAATGTGACAGAACCTTTAATGTTTTCAATAAATGGCTCGGATAATGAAACGGACAGTAATGACGAATGGGAATCTTCATAGCATGCTTATTGACATCATCGCCTACTCAAAACAGACAAAAATTTCCTATCATCATCTGAGCTGTCTTATTAATCAGCTACTTTCAGAGCCATTAACTTTGGAAAGTGTTGGCCAAATGTACTGTACAATATTTCAGATTGAATTTGTTTTTTGTGATATTTTACAGATTACACTTTTGGTACTTATAATTAACATTCACATATCCAAGTCAACACGGATACGAGACGCGTAACGCGGAAGGATACTTCGGTAGAGATGAGGCAGTCGGATTGCCTCCAAGGTCATGCACAAGGTTAGGCTGAACAGACTATTTATATATTTATACATGTCTTATATAAACATCATTTATAATTATTCTACCAATAAAAATCAAAATATTTGAATTTTTCGGTAATTTTTTAAAAATCACTTAAAATGTTGTAAGATTTCTATGCAGAAGGGCGATGTGTCCTATGATTTTTACATAACATGGAGGCAGATTTTATATTTTCTAACGAAACAGTATTAATAGTATTTAGTTAAGAAAGATTTTAATTTTTTTCTCAGATTCCAATTTATTTTTCGATTTAATTAAGAAAATTTGAGCCTCAAATAACGGCAATTGTCTAGATTCATCTTATTATAGAACCGGCCCTGATCCTCATATATCCTTTAATCATTTATAACCTCTTTATTTTTATATATAAAATGTTAATATCAGAGAAATGTTTTAAACTCATGTCCATCGAATAAATAAATAAATAAATTCATAGAAATTATGAAAATATTTTGATAATTACTGATTTTAATTACTTATCATTATACTTTTACAATTTTATATAGAATATTATATATATTTTTTTAATCATTCTTATCATTTATTTTCAGTAATGATTTACCTTGCAAAAAATTTTTTAGTAATTAAATTATTTTATGTATTTTAGTTTACTTAATTTGATCTTATGTTTGATAATTATTCTATATTTAAATACTTGCTCCATACTTATAAAATATAATTTTTGAATATTTTACACACACACACATATATATATATATATATATTACTGTACCTAATTTGTGAATTTTTTCGTGCTTTTTGCAATATTTTATGTGCAATAATTATCCATTTAAAATTCATACATTCACTCAGTTTTTAATAAGTACTCAATATTTTCTTAGTGTTTACCTCTATACTCAATAATTGTCATTTATTACTGGATAATTTTAGATTTTAATAACTGGGTTGTGTAAGGATATAACGTGCGGTTTTACTATCCTTTCTTTCCTTTGTTCTGTCTATTGCACGGCAGTGTAGACAGATTTCGTTGATAAATAGCAAAATAAATTACATTTTCCTAATATTATTTTTATATATTTTCTTGTGAAAACAAAATATTGTTTTTCTTCAGTTTTGAATATTAATTAGTACAAAAAAAATTGCAATACAAAATAATAATAATTTGCTATTTTATCAGTCCTTAGCGTGTCCAACGAAATTAGCAAACACGATACTTATTTACAATTCGTGATTTCGTTATTATAAAACTTCCAAGTGTATAGGAAGATCTTTTATGAAATTTTTACTAATAATTGATTTCTTGATATAATTATTATCAGCTAACAAGTAAGTAATAAGTGATAAGTTGCTTGATAAATTTGACATCGGAAAGAAATTCAGTTTCTTTGCAAGTTAACTTGTCTGCAAACAAATTGCACTTTACATAATATCCAGGTTTTATAATTAACATGTATTGCATGCAAATTAATTGTTTGTTTGAGGGCTATTATGAATCAGAAACGAATTCGTTGTGGTGTACAATAAAGTAACCTTAGTAAGACAAGTATTTTGAAAAAAAAATAAGCTCCTTCGTCAAATTATAAATTTACATAAAATATTTATTAACTTTATATTAGTTAATAAATATTTATTATATTTTTATATTATGAATCATTAGTAGAAAAACTTATTTAAATAATATATAGTAACTAGAAATTAGCTGCTCATATAAATGAGCGGAAATGAAATCTTGTGATTTAATCTAATAATACTGTATATAATGACGAAATACACCTACAATCTCGTGTAGGAAATCCAGGAGGGAATCGTAAAATGGCATCCATGATTACGTTACAGCGCCATCTGATGACTTTGTCTTTTTAGAGGAACTACAATTTTAATTTAATTTTTATTCTTTAATTTGTAGATAATTAATAACAACAAATAATTTGGGCTGTCGCAAAACAGTAGTTCCACCGAAAAAGGGACATCCAGGCAGCCAGCCACATTTGACTATTAATAATATAATAATTATGATGATAAGTTCTACTAGCGTCATACTGTTTTCTCATAATATTTACGCAAAATGAAGTTGAAAAAAACAAATTGAAATAATAAATCATATAAATAGGAATTCTGTATTATCAGATTTAGATACATGAAATTTTAGTGAGTATATTATGAGAGAAAATATTGTAGTAATGTTATTATAGTAACTAAAATTAGTATAAATTAATGGATTTATCTTTTCCTTTTTTTACGTGATGCGAATATGTGTTAATTGAAAACTATATTAGACCATAAGCAGGAAATGTTTCTTTAATTGATTTATTATTTTTGATGATAAAATATTTTATTGGATCGATATCTTCTTTTATTTAGTTACTAATTATTCTGTTTATATAAAAATACTTTCATATTAAACAGATTTCTGTAGTGTCTAGGTGAGAAATTATTTACAAGTAATTTTTCCCCTAAACTTTTCTACACAGAAATTTAATTTTTTAATGCTAATTTCCCATTTCCAACAAATCTTTCCAAAAAAATTTCAAATTTATTTACTTTAATCTATTTTTCAAACCAAATCCCTTATAAGGTCATTTAAGATGCCTAATTACAATAATATTTTTATGTAAATGAAAGTGATTATTAGTTTTTAATCAACAGAATAGATTTAAAGTTATTTCAGTATTAGTATATAGAAAATGGATAGAACAATAACGATATTATCAGTAAAATTAATAGCCAGAAATCTATCCGTACGTAGGTAGTGACGTCACATTACGTGTGGTAACAGCGCTGATTTGTTCAGCAGATATGAATTTTGAGATTAATTTCCTCCGTGAAAATTAAAATAAATTTAATTCTGCAAACAACTAATGTGAATATATTTTTAATAAGGATTCAGAACATGTATATGTTCCGAACCTAAATTTTTTTCTTCAACTTATCTTCGGGATATCTCAAGTTAATTCCTGCGATCAAGTTCGTTCCTGCGATTGGTAAATCGCAGGAAATTTATCTAAATATTGTCAGAAAGGAACCAAGATTAGTAGAGATAAGGTTGCCTCGTTCACTTGTCGGCGCAGTGATTCATGGGAAGGTTTTCGTCACGAGATTCCAAGTTGAATGCGGTTGAACGTGTATTTTTGGTGTCGGTGTTTTTTCAGTACAACATATTGCAAAAAAAAAAAAATAATAATAATTAAAAATTATATTTATTTAGAAGAGAAAGAATTATATCACTATCTTTAAGAAAAAATTTATAAAGGCATAGTAAATACTGAAATGGCAGTGATAAAAATAAAAACATTTTAACAAAGACAATAAAACACATTAAAATAAAAAATATAGTTACATATAATTACAAATTTAACTGACTACTTTGTACATTTTTTTTATATATTTGTTAGAAATATTACCGTCAACTGGTCTTTTTCTCTTTAAACCATGTAATTTAATATTTGAATTTAATTTATTTAAATACTTTATTCTTATAAATAAACGATTTCTTGCAAATGCATATATTAAAATTTTATCAACGTTTTGACATTTTTCTGCTATATATTCTGCAGTTCTTTTTATAACATTGATACCAAAATTAAATGTATCGTTGTGATATTCAATGAAGCATTTTTCCATGGTTTGAACATTTAACAACCATTCATCTGAAGGTTGTGATAGTCCACCAAGAGATAAATGGCGAACCCAGTCAGGCCTGCTATAAGAATGATCATCTGCTTTATAAGTAAAACAACCCAAGTTTGGAAACATATCCTTATATTTTTTAGCAATGTATCCTGCTAAATACATTAATCCATCATTCTCAGATTCAAATTTCATATTTATTTTAGATGATATCCCCATAAAATAACTGTGTTCCTCATCATTATTTATGTTTTTACTTTCTCTGTCATGTAACATAAATATTGGCTTCTTATGATTTATTTTTTGCAATGTTTGACATAGTATAAATTCACAATTATCTTGACTATATTGTACACTAGAATTATTTTGCACTACTCCAGGATTTTTGCCCAAAAGTATCATTCTTAATCTGTATAAAGCATTCAATGGGGATGGATGATCATGTAAACCTCCTCTTGTTCTTAACTAAAAAAAGAAAACAATCTTATAAGAAAAAACTGTACTAAACAAAATGCTTTCCATTAAAAAAGTGAAAAAATGCATAAAAAGAACTGCAGAATATATAGCAGAAAAATATCAAAACGTTGATAAAACTTTAATATATGCATTTGCAAGAAATAGTTTATTTATAAGAATAAAGTATTTAAATAAATTAAACTCAAATATTAAATTACATGGTTTAAAGAGAAAAAGACCAGTTGACGGTAATATTTCTAACAAATATATAAAAAAAATGTACAAAGTAGTCAGTTAAATTTGTAATTATATGTAACTATATTTTTTATTTTAATGTGTTTTATTATCGTTTGTTAAAATGTTTTTATTTTTATCACTGCCTTTGTAAATTTTTTCTTAAAGATAGTGATATAATCGAGCATTCTTTCTCTTCTAAATAAATAATTTTTAATTATTTTTTTTTTTTTTGCAATATGTTGTACTGAAATAACACCGATACCAAAAATACACGTTCAATCGCATTCAACTTGGAATCTCGTGACGTAAACCTTCCCATGAATCACTGCGCCAACAAGTGAACGAGGCCACCTTATCTCTACTAACCTTGAAAGGGAACTAGATAAGATTTTCAGTAATGTACAAAAAATACTAAGGTTCATTAGAAATAAATGAGAACTATAATTTATATATATTTTTTGAGAACCTAGATGGATCTTCTATTCCAGGGGTAGCCAAACTTCATGACAGTACGATCCACATAAGAGAATCTCAAATACTTGAGAACCGCAATATACTTCTTTCTGGGTCAATGAGAGCCTCATCAGTTTTTTCAGTAATCTTAACAATGATTTCAAAAATTGCTTATTATATATTTCATATGCATCTAACTACACGTGTTTTCGATAAACCGCCAACCCCGATTAGCCGCCAAAATCGGAGTTTTTTATTTAGTTACTAATTATTCTGTTAGCGAAGGAGGTAATTTATTTCATATAGATACATATTATTTTTTTAAAATTAAATAGGTATTTATTCCATATTAACTATTGACTTTCATGGTATGGAGCCACATTGAAGATACCAGAGAACCTCATGTGGCTCGTGAGCCGCAGTTTAGCCACCGTGGTTCGATAGATCCCATTTTAGATATCGCTGGTGATATACTTTAAAATAATACTTCATTAAATTTTTCCTCTTGAATAAAAACTGAGATATTATGAATGAACTGTTTATTCTGGAACGCACTGTATATGATGATCCTGTACCTATCACCATTCGAAAATAAACAACATATTCAGAAAATATAATTTCCTTTCCTTTCTGAACTGCGTGTTTCTTTCGTTAAGAGAATAAATAAGAAGCGAAGGAGGTAACTTATCTAAAAGAAATCTTCATTTAAGTTAACTATCAGAGTATTGCCCTTCACTGATAACATTCAAAATATTTTTATGAAATTTGGTTCAAAACAGCGGTTATAGGAATTTACTAATAATAATTATTATTATTTATATATTTTTTTTATATTAGAGGATTAGATCTTAGTCCATATTTCTGTGGTTCTGTTCCTGGTGTTCCTCCTATTTATGATTTATTTGCTGTTATTAATCATCATGGAAGTATCTTAGGTGGTCATTACACTGCTTCTGCTCGATGTGTTAGCACACAAAATACTCGCAGGAATGAAGTTGGTGAGTTATAAGATTTTATACTTTTATGTATCAATTTAATTTAAAAGTAATGAAAATATTTTATCAAAATAATCTTTAAACAAAAGATTTTGATTGAAAATATTCAATTTTATAGATTGGAGACTGTTTGATGACAGTCGAGTGATGTTCATGCCAGAGTCTAATGTAGTCACAAAATCTGCATACATGCTGTTCTACAGACAACGTGGAGTGCCATTCACATCAAGTAACTTATCATCTTGTACAAAAACATCTAACAAAGAACAGAAACAAAGAGAAAATCTTTTAGGACTAGATTTAGAATTAGGAAATGTGCTGGACAGCAACATTCTGTCATATTTAGGAGAAGAAGCCACAGAAATGGACACAGTAGATTGAGTGCAATTTCAAATAGAACAAATTAACTGTGATAAAACATCATTCATATACAGTTTATTCTTTCTCTATTATATTATATACACAATCATGTGGCACATCATCATGGAAAATAGCACATTTAATATGCAATACATATTTATGTTTCTTAAAAAAAAATTCAGAATATGTACAGTATAATTATAACGTATATTTCAAAGCAGAGAATTATTATTATATGAACTTTTATTATTTTAAAATGTATTATTTATATATAATATTTTATTTGTGTATTCCAAATTAGTGTCTTGCAGCTTAAATGAAATTTACTAAAATTAGAAAAAAATTTCTAAAAAATAAACATGAAAATCTCTTTTCAATTTTAATGATGATAATTAATAATAATTAATTTCAAATATCTGAATGATGATAATTATTAATCTAATAATATATCTATATAAATATTTTCAATCCTGTTTAAAAATTAATTTCCGCAGCATTATATTTTATCTATATACCAAAAAAATAAATTATATATAAAGTACAGAAATGTGTCGAGAATTCTCCCAATAATAATATATTACTACCTCAAACAATATTGTCGAGTTTTATAAAGATAACACCATTAAAAAATGTTATATCGACAAGTTTGTGTTTCGATGTCGTACTCTGTACGATTTTGTTTAATGATTCGAGAGATTAAACTATACAAATCTCTAATAGCATATTATATTATGTTGATAGTAATTAAATGCATTCTAATTATAATTTGTGTACTTCTTGACTAATCTTATTGACATAATAAATTAATAAGTTAAGTAATCCTGACAAGATATTAAAAAATTGTCAGAAATGAATATTAAATATTTATGGGCTCGTTGCAAGGTCAACTGATTAGAATATCACACTCTGCAGATATCCTTGATAGTAATGAATGTTGTGTAATCTTGATTAATTTTATATTCAAATAATTATATATCAAATAGCATCCAGTGGTCTCTCCAGTTAAGGTTTGATAGATTTTGGTTTCTGTCTTATGTCAATTAAAATTTTCTGTATAAAAAAATTTAACTGTTTTGATGAATTAGAAACTTACAGCAGTCAGACTTAGGAAAAATAAACTTAACTTTGATACATATTTCGTCTGTAAAGCGTAAGCAAGACATTAAAATCAAATTGGATATCTATGTTTATTATTATTAGTAATTTTTTTTTTAACAGAATGTTCTCTAACTCTAAGTAAGCTTCCATAAACAAACAACTATTACTATTTTTTATCATCATTAGTAATATCTGAAATGTGTTCAATAAAATAGGAATTTTTAGCATAAATTTATTATTATTTTTTCTTTTATTAACAGCAGAACATTTTAACATAATTAACAACTTATCATAGACATAACAGATATAAAATTGAAACTGCTATAATCTTTAATGTGTTATTTATTGTTTAACCAAACATTATGTTATAAATTAAACACTTTATCAAATAGAAAATATATGAACTGCAGAAACATCATGCAGTTAGTTGGAAAATTTGGCATAACTTATGTCAATTAAAATTCTAATATTAGTCTACTAGACTAATATTAGAATTAATGATTTTTAGACAACTTTATAGATAAAAATGCTTGAACAATCATGAATCTCTAAACAAAGTAAATTAAGGAAACTCCAAGATTGTTTTAAAGTTCATAGACATTTTTGCATGATTAATTGCTATTATTCTTTTTATTTGTGTATTAAGTTAATAAATTAGAAGAAATTGTTAGCAGGAAACAATTTATTGTGTTCTTCAAGTCAGCGCTAGGGATTAATAATAAATCCAAAACCAATACCCAGAACCAAACAAATTATCTAATTAAAAAGAAATTGCAAGATCGTTTTGCAGTTCAATAGCACCTTAAGGGGTCATTGGACCGTCCCAAAATCCAGATCCTCTAAAAGATGCTAACATAACTTGTCCTTGACCAATGTCTGGGAAATTTAACAGTTGCCATATGGGATGGGGTGCTAGAAGTCAGGACTGTCATTGCTGATGTCGGTTGAACGGTAACCCGACCTTACGATCTGCTAAGTCATCTGGTGGTCGACTTTCATTTATGATGGAAAGCGTGCTCTGAACTCCTCCCGACATCTGTAAGTCATTATACTACATACCCTTCCCGGACATGTGTCAACGAATCTGTTGCTTCTTCCATAACGAACGAAACAGCGACGAGGAAGCGACGCGAACAACACGATTTCCGATTGTCACTCCGACTCGTCTCCCTCCCTTTTTTTTCTGTTTCCCAATTTCGAGCCCTATTAAAAGTCGTTAAAACAGACTCCAGTATCGTCTGACCCTACATTTGGCACTAAACTAAAAATGCAATATCAGTTGCAGCCTTCGCTACAGCAATAAAAGTATGAATGCGGATCGACTTACCACACACACTATACATAGGCATTGCGTGTTTATCGCAACCAGAAACAATTTTATTTAAAGAGTTACTTAAGGAAGAGAATAGTTTGGAATAACAGATTAGATAAATGATATTTTAAAGAGGTGAATCTCTGGATGCACTTAAAAGTTGCAACAGCTGCTGCCGGAATGGAAGGGGGCCATGTGGCAATTTAAGTAAAAACCAAGTGGATAACAGAACGTCCGATATTCTGTTTCATTGTTTTGTGTATCCTGTCGAGTGTTGTAGCTCCTTACGCTCTCGTCGATACGTAGGACGTGTCCTGAATGAGTTACATCCTCACTTATGAGTTAAGAACGAAAATAAAAAAAAAAAATAGAGAGAGGTTTATGCGTGTAATTTTGTTACACACATTTTTTTTTATAAGTTGCGCTTTTTTTTTCTCTACAATAAACTGCGGAGGAAGACGAAAAACAAACCGTTTCCTGTAAAAATTTTTCAGGTGAAAAAGCAGGTTGAACTTAAAATAGTTAGAAAAAATTGTTAATGCGCTTTTCGTGTAAGTTCTTGGTAAAAATTGTTACACTGTAACAATAACCATTCTATCAGCTGACGAATACAAATAATTTATTTCCGTGTTTTTTTATTTTTTGCTCGACTTGCTATAAATAAATGATTTTTATTATAAGAAAATTTAGATTGCTTAATAATTCGTAAAACCCGTTTTGCGTTTTGTTCTACGCCAAGTGATGAGCGCATTAAAGGAACCGGAACGAATAACAACATGGTGTGTCATATCGGCATTACCGAGAGAAAAGTTAAACTCGTCCGTTCCATTAAACGACGTTTATGCATCGGAGTCTTAAATGTTTAACCATTTTTATTTGTTCTCGTTTTTTTCTTCAACGGTTAGGAGGCTATCTTGTGTCCGTTTTATTTTATTGTTTTTTTTAATATAAGTTTTCCCAAAAGGGAGGAGTTAGTGAATCACGTGATGGCATGACGTATGGTGGACGAGTTGAGAGAGGCAGTGTGACTTACTACCTGTTGCATGTGCTGGTGAGAAGAAGCAAGATGCCAAGTTGTACGAGGTTGTTATGGTTATTATCCTTGGGTTTATTGATTAACGGTAAGACAACTTTTATTCTCGTTACGTTTTTTTTTATTATTATTTAAATTATAAAATTGTAGATTCCTGTTATAAGGACCAGAAACTCGTTAAGCTTTTGATATAAAATAAAATCACGTTTCTTTTTAATTTATTTTTATAATAAATTTTATTTCGAACTGCTTTTTTTGGTTAGTTTCGGCGTGCATTCTGATGTCTTTCTGTCAAATTTTGCGTGAAATTTTTTTGTTTTTGTACGTTCAAAATTAAATATTTTAAGTTAATAAATCATTTTTAGAATAAAAATCATCTTTTATTGAATTTTAAACAAATTTTATCACATTTCTTTCCTCTGATAACTTTTCCCGATCGGCATCTTATCGCAAATCGTGCATCGATTGAGGAAATTTGGCGATGTAACCGGCTTTTTATTATTTAAAAATATGCTTTTATACGAATTTTATTGATCTATTGTTTCCTGGAAAGTTTAATAATAATATGTATATAATTTTAGGATCATTTTTTCCAGGAAAATGATCCTTAAAATTAAAAAATTACACGATGTTCGCTAGCATCCCGTACCGGATATTTTAGCGATGATGATAGATTTTAGAAACGATATTCGCCTAATAACTATTTATTAATGCGGTCTAGTTGTTTATATAATTTTACAAACCATCCAATTGCACAAAATCCGGTCTTATAGGGCGATTCTTAACTCTTCTTTTTTTCTTTGTAACAGAGAAGACCTATATAATTTTTTTTCTTCTTCTGACAGTTCAGTCACGATTTGGAGGCAAACAGGAAGTATTCGTCTTTCGGTTCATTGATATTTCTTTAAACTGACTTAAAAGTGTTTGTCAAAGTTGTCTTTGCCTACCAAAAACAGTCTTCTAGTCTAAATTCGACCCATTTCGAAGTATGGCGATCGACTTTCTGACCTTCTTTCCAGGCAAATGGCCGCAAAGATCAAGGATAGGTAATCGTAAACCGGTTTATTAATCTACATCCGACCATTTTTATGTTAAAAATTAGGAACATATCCCTAGCATCAAATTAATAGCGATGGGGAAAAAGAAGAAGAAGAAAGAAAAAAAAATCGCGACAGTCGGCAAAACCGCTCTACTAAAAAGGAATATTTGACAAGTTTTGAAGGAACTGTCCTGCTGTGCGTGTATGTAATAAATGCGGGAAAATATTATCTTTAATGGCGTTGACAGAGTTTTTAAGCATTTTTGCTGCAAAAACAAACAACTCTGTGTCTCCGAACGGTACAAGATGGACAGCGTCATGTGCAATCGTTATGGGAGTGCCATTTGTCAATTAAATATATACTTTTTGCGTTTCGAGGGTCATCTCGGGTTCTCAGTCTAGACGGAGATTAAGATCCAGTCTGATTATTTATTTTTTAAAAGAAAAAAACCGACTTATCTCTTGTGTTTTTTACTATTTTGATAAATTTAATTTACAAGGCAATTAATTAGTAGGCCAGTGGGTGGCTTGGCTCTGGGAAAAGAATAAAAAACAAAATATTAACAGGTCTTTAAGTCATCCCAAGTAGAAATTGGTTATATCCATCACGTTTTCTCCTTCCTCCAGGCGCCTTTAGTAATGGGATATACGATAAGATTGCAGTAGTTTCGAGCACATAATTAGTTTTACAAATTGCAAATCGGTAAAACAGCACGATGAAAAAGTTCCTTATGTTGCTCCTTGTACACAGAAAGATTTCTGTGTGAGGTTTTACGAGGTAATCATTTTTCTCGAATGGTTAAAAATCAAAGAAGCCATTATTTCATCACCAGCAATAAAGATTTCCACAGACTAAAAAACAATTTTTTGTACAGTAAAAAAAAATCAAGAAAGTTTGTCAACAAGGATGTAATTGTTAAAATTCGAAAATTAATTTACTTGTATGGATAGTTTCGTAATTATCAAAGTGTAAACTTACGTATAAAGTACACAGAGGCACAATTAAAACAAAGATATATCCGTTAAAAAAGTGGTAAATATTGATTTAATGCAAATATATATATTGAAGACATCTTTAAGAATTTATACAAAATTCTTCCGGAAGCGTAGATTTTTTACGATTACGCCGCATGGTTTCATAAATCATGAAAGTGATCTGACATATTCCTACTCATTTCGGTTGTACTTAATGATGAATTAATGAGATCATAATACAAATAGCTAGTGATTAACGGTGAGTAATATTCTTACTCGGTTTCATTATTCCAATGAATAAAACGTTCGCTCTGGTGAGAATATTTAGTACGTTGTTCGAGTCGTGAGTGGCTCATTCATGAAAGGACCTCGAGTGCTTCCATAACGGCACTTATCCCACACTGATTATTACTTAACGAGTGACTTTTCTTTTCTTCTTTTATAATTATTACATTTCTATTCGTATGTGTGCGCTCCAGAAGGAAATAAATATCGTATTTTACGATCGAATCCTACGAGTGTATCGGCGGATTAGATATATGAAGAAAAACTCGTTGGTGCACGATTACGGTGCCGCTTGGATGCACGACTAAATCTAAATTCTGCTCCACCTTTCCTTTAAAAGAATTAACTCTTTTATGTTCTGCCATTGACAGATAGTATTAAAGAAAGGTGAAAGTCATGGACGTAAGCTTTGGTGGAACAAAAGGCAGACTTTCCAATCGGAAATGTCTGTCAGTTCTTCTAAACAGTAATTTTTTTATTATTTGGATGATAAGCTTAATTATAAATTAATGTTTGAGCAATAAAATTAAATTTATTACTGAATGGTTTGAGAATATCCCTTGCGTTATTTAATGCAATAAAAATTGATAATGCCCCTAGGAATTTTTTGTTTCTTTGCTACTTCTGAAGAAACACTTTTTTCTAACCTCTCTAATGTTCTACATCCTCTTTCTTATGTTGGATATTGTAGGATTAACCCGGATTATCCTAGAGATACACATAATAATAATATTTTGAAGGCCTAATTCTGTTTACAATATGCGTGATTTATTGAGTTTTTTCACGATAATGCGAAAATCTCGTGTCATATAAGATTGTCTGACTCATTTAATTACGTCATTAAACATTAATTGTTATTTGCACACCCTAATTGTTGAGCAAAACAATAACATTTACAAGTAAATCTTGCGAAACGAGGAATATCCTCCTAAATCCACACAACAACTAGCGCAAATTTAATAGTTATCCTTTCAAGAAAAATAAATAAAAAATTCAAACTATTAAGTTTTTGTTAAAATTTAGATTAGAGAAAATTCTTCATGCGGATACTCGGTTTTTCTTTTTTTTAAAAAAAAACTTTCGATGGGTATAACGACCGATAAAAGTCTAAATAGGTGACTGCCATCGACATCGCTCAATGCAGAACAGCGCGTTAGCTTTGCTGCTTTAGCATTCGAGATCACGAAATGGGTCAAGTATAAATACTGACCTTCCTGCCAAACTCTTGAAACATGACAAGGGATGAAAGATAGCGTGAAACACGAGAAACCACCACTGCTAGAGACATTCCGTTTATAACGAAGGCTGTCTGATGAGGAAGTCGTGTGAATTATGTCAATAGTCACTACCATTGACAATGCTGGATTGAGTAGCAATGACTGATGAAAGCGGCCGAAAGATTCTGCAAATCACACTATATTAAATCGTCTTGTCACTTCATCAAATCTAATTATGCCTTACTCAGCATTTAAAATTATGTATAACAGTGGCCGGTTACATATGCAACGAATAAAGTAAGCGGCACTGGTGACCCCGATCAAAAACAAACAGCGGTTATAATATATTTAATAAATACTAGTAATCTAAAAATAACGAGACTAATTTTAATGTCTTCTATCGAATCATTGTGGAATACAGTACTACTAACATAACGGGCATTATTCAATGTCCACATCCTGAACAAACAATCGTTGTAGAAGTATACTACTACCCGTGCAGTTTTAGTTCGAAGCAAACTGCTAGTTATGTCGAGCAAAATTTTGATGCGAGTAATAATGCATTTTGCTATTTTTCACTGCAGTTTTGGATCCGCATGGCCTTACGAATATGATGCAATAGCAGGTTTGTTGGTTTCTTTTGTTCTACGTAATAATAGTGCGTGTGTGCGAAATTTTTGTACGTTGCATGTGTCATACAAACTTTCTGCTGATAATCCAGTATCTGGTTTGTAGATTTCTTTTGTTCTGCTTAATAATAGTGCGTGTGAAATTTTTATCTTAAACTTCTGTATGAGTTTAAACTGATGCGTGTGCTCGTTTAAACAGACAAAAATATGTAGATATATAGCAAAAAATTGAATAAAACTGCTTGTTTGATATTCTTTAATTCATTATTAAGCACTATTCTTTAAGTTCATTACCTAAATAACAGCACATAGTAAATTTTTAACTGCTCAATTTTTGATTTTGTTTTTTAAAACATATGTCAGAGAAAAACATAAAAATAAAAACACTTAATCTGGCTAGAAAACAACTCTTGCTTTCTAGTCAGATTAAGATTTTTTATTCAGTGTTACAAGAATGTTTTTTTATGCAGTCATTTTGACGTCCTCGTTCATGATTCATGCCATTCTGTTTGATGTATTTATAACAGATGATGAATGTTCATTCAGACGGTTCTCTCTCTGTAGTCAGTTCTCGTTATTAGGCACGATTTATCTTCCAGTTAGTTTAGATTTTAAACAAATTTTCTCGATGATTCAACCGTCTGCATCACATCTATTTTAAGAAAGTTGAACTTTAACGCTTCTCTGCGCTATTAAACTGATTACCGATTAATTAAGGTCAGGCTAAATCTGTATAGTTTTCGTTTAAATTTTAATGATGTTTCTCTTGTGTTTTTTTCTCTAGGCAAATTAATTTTTCGTCCATTGTTTCACGAACCACGAATTTATGAAAAAGCACCACCGGGAGTTCATGTGACTACCATTCATGCGTATGATCCCGACTCGCCTCGGAAGTTGGTTACATATAGCATGTTATCGGCTCGTGATCACAATTATTTCAACATTGATGAGCAATCCGGAAATCTAACAACGTATAGGTTTATTAACAAAACAGCTGGAGAAACATTTGAGGTATACAATTGCATTAGCTTGACCACCTGCAGATTCAGGTTTATTTTAGATAATTTTTTAAATTTTTCTTATATTTCAGATTATCGTGGTTGCACAAAGCGATGGGATACAAGAAATAGAGCCTTTGACCATAAGTGTGACAGAATTTAACCAGTTTGCACCACAGTTCGAACAGGAGGAATATAAGGGAGATATCCACATTAATACTTCCCTTGGCACGCCTGTGTTACGGGTTTATGCCCATGATGATGATCCTATCTCTCAAAATGCCGAAGTTTATTATAGAATGGATCAAAATGCATCCAGCAAGTTCTTCCAGCTCAATCAAAACTCAGGTGAACTGTCTCTGTACATAAGCTTACACTATGCTCCGAGAAGACTGGTTTTTGGCATCTTTGCGGAAGATGGAGGATCTCCTAAAAGATGGGCCCAAGCGCAAATTGTGTTATCAGTCAAGACTATATCAGGTAAAATAGACTTCCTCATTGATAAATGGCTTTTCAAAAGTGATCTTCCTAAGAACATGCTGTTTTTTTTAGAACCCATTAATGTAACAGTCTCTAACATCACCGAATCTTCAGCTAAAGTGTGTTGGCATCAACCGTTGTTTGGCGAAACTGAGGGATACGTTGTGTCGTATTACGAAAAAAATCAGGATATATTTGGTGCTTCAATGAAGAATATTACTTCGATAACAAAAGTAACTTGTACCGTACTCGGTAATCTTCAGCCTCAGAAGGATTACATGGTTTTCGTTAAGGGTCGTAATCCTTACGAAGAGGGACAAGCTAGCGAAAAAATAAGTTTCACGACAACACCCGATTGTAAGTAGCAGGGCAATAGCTGAAATTAATGCAATTCCGTAACTAAATCATAATTTTATTTTTATTTTTAGTTTGCCAGAGAAACATATGCAAAAATGGAAGATGCTTCAAAATATCCGAAGAACCAGGTTACAGTTGCAAATGCGAGAATGGTTTTTATGGAAAAGTTTGCGATTTATTCGATCCTTGTTCGCGTAAACCTTGTATTCATGGTATGTGTCGCAACACAAGTCAAAACGAATATTTCTGTGAATGTTTAGAGAGTTATTCGGGTGAAAATTGCTCGGAATATAATATCTGTGCCGTCCGACCATCGCCATGCAAGAACGGAGGAACTTGTCAGATGGCCAATAACAATAATTATCAGTGCCATTGCAAGGAGGGATATTTTGGTAATACGTGTCAAGATTTTAATCCGTGTTCTTCGTTTCCATGCTTGAACAATGGAATATGCTATAATCTCAATGATACCGAATACAATTGCGAATGTCTTGAAGGTTATTCAGGTGATTCAAATCTTATATTCTGATGAATTTCGAATTATAATAAAATATTAATTTTATCTTGATTTTTATTATAAATTTCTACATATCCAGGGAAAAATTGTGAAAACGATGTGACAGAATGTGATTCGTCTCCTTGTGAGAATGGTGGAAGTTGTCAAGAAGGTATAGGTACATTTACCTGCCTTTGTCCACTTGGTTATAATGGAATTTTATGCGAACATAAAGGTAAGTCTTTAGATATTTTTCGCTAACTTGTAAGTGATCATTAAATTACGATAATCTCTGAAATTGATATCTAGAGGAATGCCAAATGGAAACCATCCAAACTGATAAGGGAAAATTTTCTTGGAATTCCACTAAACACGGTATGATTGTGATAATCAAATGTCCATTTGGTACTCTATATTCAACAGAAGACGAAACAGAAGGATATGCTAAGAGAAGTTGCCTCCTCTTACCTGATGGTTCAGTTCGATGGAGCAAAATGGATACTGATAACTGCCAAGCAGAAGTTTGTTTTTTCTTCTTCTTTTTGTGTCTTTATCACCACTAAAACGACTTACGTAAAGTAAATTAATAGGGTTTCCGAGCGGCAGAAGAATTGGCTGGAGAATTGAAATTGCTAACTGGAAATCCCGATAAAGTTAGTCCCAAAGAATTCCAAAAAGCTGCCAACCAAATTGAAGCCATTCTGCAATACGCCGTTCAAAACGAGAAGGTAAATGATTATAATTATTTACAAGTCAAAAGCACTGCTACATCACAAAATTATTTTTGATTTGATTAATATTTAGATTAATTTTTGCAAATATAATAAATCTATATTCTTCCATTTTAGATTTTGTAGCAAATAAAAGCACTGTAAGCAATTATATAACATTAATACTATGCAGATCATAATATTTTTGGCCTTCTATATGTTCTTCTCATCGGTATCTAACTTCTGACTGATAGATACAACTGAAGAGGGTCATAAAAATCCTGAAATTTTACCTCGTGTGTAGTATTAATAAACATCAGATCATCTCAAAAGTAATGTCGATTTTTTTGCTGTACTTGTTCAAACGTGTGTCGGCTTGCTTAAACATGACGTTTCATCTTTCACAACATTGGAATAGTGTTATTGATTCAAATAAAGAATTTTTATTTAATTAACAATTGGTTTATCTTTTATATGCTTTCAAAACTTAATGCTAAAAACGATATTACTTTTGAAATGATTTAATATTTATATACCTGCTTACAATGCTTGCTATATTGTATAAATCATCTTTGCAATCTTCAGAATGTCAATTTCCATTATTAATCAAAATTATATATGCTAAAACAATCATAGCTTTCGTGTTTTTAGTGATGGTATTGCTTTATTGCAGCTTGCTCACGAGATGGTATCAGTAATAAGTAACATGTTGGCAGTAAATGAGAACGTATACGAGTTAGGAGATGAAGATGGCAACGTCACAAAGAAGTAAGTACTATTATAAGTTAAAAAAACAATTTATAGTATAAATACTAGTGTTTCTTTTTTCTGTTGAATCAGATTGGTTCAAGTAGTAGATGCTTTTGCATCAAACATCAAGGTGGCTCCTGGAGAAAAGCTGCAGTTCTTTACACCTAACATTGTGATAGTTGCATTGAATCCCGGTAACAATTCAAACGATGAAGCTTTGAGTTTCTCACCAGATCTTCAGCGCAAAAAAAGAAGTTCAAATTTTCTTCCTAATCCTCAAGTAAGTATCACTGTGAGGAAGTTAACTTTGACCTGTCCTATTTTTATTTTATTATGCACTCTATTATTTATCGTTATTTTCCTATATGCTAACGTATTATATTTTAGTTTAAAAGTTAACTTACTTCCACCTTCTCCGTCGTAGTTGGCAATCACGTGATACGGAATCGGAACCGTCTCCAAAAGAGCTATCCCGGTTAATGATGTCAAATTATCTACATAAATTTTACCACTGAACTGATATGTGAAAATAAGAATGATCCATATCGGTGTTTTGTTCGATATATAAATTAATTGTAAACATAATGACATGAATGAATTACTCTGTAAACTAATAACTTTGAACATGTTACGTATAAGTATGTAAATGAGCGAGTGCGGAAGTGTTCGTCACTCGAGTATAAAAGAAGACGCATCCGAACAGCCAATTGAGGTGTTGTTTGATAACCAGAGGTGTTGAATCCAGACGTAAAATTGGCGAGTGACATTTGAGTTCTTGTAAAGATCGACGATTGTTTGAAGTTTGTATCGGAAGTGGATGTAGTAGAATTTAGTAGTATTTAAGGTTTTTCTTGTGGAATTTTGACATTTGAATTGGATTAAACAAGTTTTCTTGGAATACTCTTGTTTGTTGCTTTATTATAGTTTCAATAAAGCATTTGCTAACACTTTTGTGTTTTGAGTCTAATAAATTTATAGTTTTATTATTATCTTAACTTGTTTGAGAATTTCTTATGAAAGTTCTAACATCGTTTTTTGTCCGTTTTACTGCTAACACTTAATCGATACTTTTAGTGTAAGTTCCGATATTTGTTTTCGTTTCGTCAGTTAGACGTTATGTTATTGTTAGATTGTTGTGTAGTTAATTATATTTAAGTTAGAACTTAGAAAAGACTTGAGCTCAGGCAGAACTCTGGAATTTGCAGCGTCGCTAGCCGTTAGGTTTAGCTTATAATTAAAATTATTACTAGTCGTTCTAAACTACGACTTTGCATCACATTCAGTGCGAAAAGATGAAGATCCGTGGTTTGATATTGTAGCTCAGTGTTTCTCAATCTGTGGTTGCGGACATAAGTAGTCCCGGGAAGATAAATATTTAATAAATAAATAAATTATATCTGATCTGGTTGCCGATGATCGGTGATAAGTAAAGGTATGCTTAATGTGGTCCTTGAACAATAAAAAATTGAGAAACACTGTTACAGATCTTTATTTAATCACGTACTCATAATTGCCTTTACCAGAATATTTCTTTTTTTATGTGCATATCCTTATAAACTCTCTTATTAGAATGATAGAAAAAATCGAATAATCCGATTTATTCAATTAATAATGTTTTCGGATGGTTGATTTGCATTTTTATGATGGTCTTTGCAGTTATTTGCATTTTTTAATGTATGGAAAAAGCATTCAAGATGCAAACTAGAATAATTCTTTGGTTGTTGCAAATTCTTTCATCAAATAATTGAATTCGAATTTTTCCGAATGTTTATTAATATTTTTAATTATTTTAGTTATATGTTTAAGGCAAAAATATAATTTCAAGAGCCACATATTGAGTTTGCATGTCATTGATGATGATAGTGTAATATATTGAATAAATCACCAATTTTAATGATACAGTCATGTTTCTTACTCATCGGTCAGAGCTTTTACGGCCTTGAGAGATGATTTTTAGAATTTTGGAAACAGTTGCAGGAACAAAATTGTTGTCTTCTATGAAAGATACAATTCAGATGGATTATCAATGCACATAGTAGAGAATTAGAACGTATTCGTCTTGTCTTAATCATCGTTTTTTCGTAAAATTTCCATTATTTAACCTTGGAATCGTTTTTGAGAGTAGGAGTGCATAGTTAACGAGGTGACTAATCAGTGTACACGCGTCGCCATCTGCATATCAGTCAACAGCGTTACAGCCAAGCATTCCAAGCTGAAAATTTTAATTAAAGTATACAGAAAACTTCTGTAAATTGAAGAGTGTAGAATTAACATAATTTTACGGTTATAGTTAAACAATAAATGTATTTATGTATATATATTCTTTTTTCCTTTCTAAAAACAGGTTCCTGGGATTATCCTGCCCAACGAAGTGTTTAATTTAGCGAAACAAATTGTAAAAGACGACGTCAGAGTGAAGTTCGTATCTTACAAAAATGATAAATTTTTCCGCTCCAGGAAACACAACAAAACTAATTGTCAAATTAGTAAAACGTGTCACCATTTGAAGACATTTCCGGGTAATGCTGCAGCAAGATTTTCATCTTTATGAATGACTGCAATCGCTTTAATGCCAATGTTTTCTTTGCAGACAGACAGGTGCTTCAAGCCAGTATCAATAACATTTCTATCGATAATCTGACGGATCCAGTGGTTTATGTCATTCCTACGAATAACAAACAGAAATATGTGTGCGTCTACTGGAACGACAATGGTACGCTGTTTACATTCTACATAAATGTCGTAATTTAACGTTGAAAGTGAATTTGTTTTTATTTTTTATTTTTAAATCCATGCAGAACGAGAATGGTCACTGAATGGTTTGACTACCAACCAGACTGAAAATAAGACATTTTGCTTTTCTAATCATTTGACTGCATTCTCTGTTCTGTTGGTAAGGATGGTTTAATTTACTTTCTGATAAACTGATTAATTTTTTAATTAAAAAAATAATAATTCGGTATAATTTTTCAGGATCCAACGCCATATTTAGTTGTGCCTAAGCAACATGAGAAGGTTCTGTCCATAATTTCTTACGTTGGATGTGCCTTATCACTGACTGGTCTGTTTCTTACTATACTTACTTATTCACTGTTTGGGTGAGTGTTTGTTTGATATCTTTCAAGCAGTGGCGTAATTATGTATTAAACATGATAGAAACCTTCTCTGATTTTAAGAAAAGATTATTGTTTATAGCATGCACATATTTTTCGACCATGAATTATTATAAAGAGTTACTTTTATAACAGTTCATTGCATCATTCTAACATAAACCTATAATATTTGAAGCCATTCTGCTTTTTGAAAACCTAAAATGATCAGGATTCGAATCTTTTTTGGAAACAAGCATAACTGCAAATCACAAGAGTACCAAACATCGCATAATATGAATAGTCACGTCACTGCTTTATAGATATATTTTCATCAATAAATTTCATAAACTGTATTATTTTTACAGATGTCTTCATCGTGATCATTCGGGAAAGATCCTACTGAATCTTTGCATTTCTCTAGCCTTAATGAACATATCTTTCCTGCTGGGATCACATCACAGTTCTTCCAAACACGGGCAGAGTATATGCCTATCTGTAGCCATACTGACTCATTACTTCTTGCTATCATCTTTGGCATGGATGTGCGTCGAAGCTGTTAACATGTACCAACTTTTAATACACGTCTTCGCCTCTGCAGAGACACACTTTCTGTTAAAGAGATTCATTTTAGCATGGGGTGGGTTTAGTGTAGCTTGCAAAAGGTAAATTTAGTGTTATATTAATTCCGTTATTATAATTATAAATATCTTTCAGGTGGACCCTTTGTTATCGTATCTATAGCCGTAGGAATAGACATTAACCAGTATTCGAATCAAAACGATTAGTAAGTATCAATTTGGAAAATATTATGATAGCATATCTTCAGGCATTAATGTATATTTTTTTAATTTAGCTGTATATTATCCCCATCAAACCCCTACATCTATTATATATCGTTCCTTGGTCCATCTTGCATTATTCTTTTGGCAAACTTGATCGTGTTCATCATGGTGACGAAGGTCCTATTCACTCCTAGAATGACGACAAGCATTCACATTAACAGAAATTCATATACAGTAACAGCTGCACAGGTCAGGGGTGCATTCACAGTTATGGTGCTACTGGGTGTCACTTGGATTTTCGGTGCATTCGCAGTTGGTGATGCCAAATTGGTATTCCAATATTTATTCTGCATCGCAAATTCTCTGCAGGGTTTTCTCATTTTCATCGTACGCTGCCTTCATTACCACGAAGCACGCAATGCCTGGTTGCAGTTATTCCAAACTGGGACATTGAAGAAGTATCGGGGTGTCGTTCCACCCGGTGCATCATGGTGCACCAATTCTAATTCTGTTAACAAGCAGAATGGCCATTCTAGGACAACTCGTTTGGCAAGTGTCAGTAGCGAGACCAACAGCATCATGTGGAACCGTAAAGATAGCTCCACTTCAACTCAGCTGGTCAACGAAAATAAAACCAAGCAAGTAAATAATTTCAAAAACACTAATGTTCAGAGAGAGGTGATAGAATTGGGTAACGAAAAAATATGAACAATTAACCGACGTTTTGCACTCTTTCTTAATCTTTAAAAATGGCATTCTTCTCGTGTACAGAATCGATAAGTGGTATTAATCGATTATATTTAACGGTTATGCGATAATTTATATTCATTTTTTTTGTTCTGCATCTCATCATCATTTTACATCAAAGCGAAGTAGTAGTAGTAGTTTAGGAACTTTAATCGATCCATTGTCCTGTGCCAATTACTAATAATGAAATTTTTTTTCGTTTTGATCGTAAATCACCACAAAATACCAAAGACACCAATTGTAAAATGTCAATTAAGTCTCGTATGTTTCATTTAATACTAACGTTATCTTACGTTAACGATTGTAAATAAACTGAAAATAAATGTTATTACTAGTAATGTTGTTAAGAATTGTCTTAGACTGAAATCTTCGCCATTTCAGTCAATTTTTTTTTTTATTGATGTTAACACATACTGAACACAAGCATTCTATCCTACATTGTGTTTGAAACATGAGAGTTTGCCATAATGTAAACTATACACTAATAACAAACAAGAAGCAGTAAATCTCAAACACTAACATTTCAGTATTATAAAAAATGTTAAGACACAAAATACACTTCTGTTTTATGACATTTCGCACAACAAAACATTCAATTATCACTATTTAAAAAACGAGAAAATATAAAATACTGTTTAATTATTTTATATTTAAAAAAAATTATAAACTGAAACTATTCCGGTGTTGCAATATATAGCATGTTAAAAAAATTAACACAATTCTAACACTTTTTTGTATGTAAAACTATGAGAACAGGTGTATTTTTTGTGTGTTTTGACACGCGAAATATTGTAATATACAATCGTTCTTGTGTTTTAAAACTTTTAAAGACACGAAAAGAAATTAATACACACGAAAAAATAAAAAATACAACTGTTTTTATAGTTTAATAAACAAGTTATTTTTACACTTTGTATATTAGAACACACGAAATGAAAAATAGTTAAATCATAAAATATATTGCTTATTAAAGAAACAAAACACCAGAATTTTAAAAATAACTGTTTTGTATTTTTTAATAAAAATAAATAAATAAAATTGCAGAAATATAGAATAACTTAAACTTGTAAACTAAATCCATTCTCTGTTTTAATAATAAGATTAACACGAATTAAGTAGTGTATTCTGTGTTTTAATATACAGTATAGTGTTTTATTACATGCCGTGTCATAAAAATAGAATTATTCCTGTATTAAAAACACAACAGTTATTTAAAAAAAAAAACTTGCGCAACAAAACACCAGAAATCTATTTTGCATATTAGTTATTGTATTTTAACGGCAGATACGAAAGTTGTGTTGTTATTTTTTTCTTTAAAAAAGGTACCTCCCATGTTAAACCTTGGCAAATTACGTAAAGGAAATTTAAAAATATAATTTATGCAAATGTATAAACAAAGCTCAATCGTAAATTACAATATACTAAATTTTAAAAGATGACTCACGCTAGTTAAAGGACGTATACGTAAAAAAAAAAAACACACACACACGAACGATTGTTAAATCTCCGGCCGACAGATGGCAGCAGATCAGAACAAAGTTTAAAGAGTGATTTATGTAATGCCACACTTCTCGCCAAAATTATATCAAAAAAAAAAACGAAAAAATTTTCGTTCGACCATAATCAATTATTTATTAATCCTCGATATTATTGTTTAATTTAAGTCTATTCATTATAAAAGGAAATTAATGCGAAAAGAAAACGATTTCCGAATAACTCACGTTTGGGTTAGGAGTCCCTATTAATATTTCATTTCTACTAATGAACTGTCTAAATATTTAAACCTCTTCGGAATAGAAAAATAATAAGTTGCCGTTTATCATTCTTTCGAACAAAAATCATCAATTGGAATTTAAATGGGGGAGAAAGTAAGAAATAATAAAAAAAATAATATATAGAATTTCTCCTGCCGCGGATAAATATCCGAAAATTTATTGCACCACTTCCCACTTATAAAAGTATTTGATGAAGGAATTAAAAGGAAAACTGAAGAGCAGATAAAAGAATTAGTTACAAAATTCCCAACCTCGTGTTATATAACAAAACAGTTGCGCAACACAAGCGGCGTTAATAAAATACTTAATCTTTGGTGTGGGTAATACGTGTTTATGGTACCGCCCGTGTAAGATTTTAAATCGTGTTTTCTGTCCCCCTCTCCTTCTCTTTCACTTATTTTTTTTTTTATATAATCTGTGCCTTTTCTACACGTGTATTGCACAGAGGAAGGCGTGGGTGATGCAACCTTGACCTCTGCTCGATCGTCGATCGCTTGTTTACAGATGGCAGAGCGGAAAGTACATGCAACACAACTTGGTTATTGTGTAAACAGTTGTGACTGCGCAAAACTACTTGTCAACAGTACTCCGTCAAGGATGTGAGAAAGTTGCTGACGCAAAAATATTCGTAATCTGTTTTAAGTGGGCAAAAATTTTTTTAATTCGCCGCCTTTTTTAACCGTTTTAGCTAATTATTTTTCTTTCGAAAAAGTTTAATTTGGTACCAGACGTTTACACCAGATGTCGCCTCTTTATCGGATTTTTACGTGTTTTTGCCAACTGTTGCCATAAATAACTTAAAAAGCTTATTCTTTTCAAGAATTAAGTTTCATAATGGATAAAATTATCGGTAGTTATTTTTATACTTTACTAGTAGTAGTAGTTGTAGTAGCAATTTGTACTTTACTCCAAATATTATCATAATTCTTAACTTTACTGATTTTTTTTTTGTCCACCATCTTGGAAAGATTCGAACCCGTAAAGATAACTTGGACTCGCATTTTTTTTTTGTGTGTGTTACGAGTTTAAGTCGGGTGGAATTTTTTGTTTATCTAATCTGCTGTCAGTAGTAACCCGTGAGAAGATCTGTTCGCCGTGCTTTTTAAAGGAAAAACAAAGAGGAGGAAAAAAAAAACAAATATTTAAATTAGGTTGTAAAACTTAATACATCCGAAATCTAAAGATAGATTTTTATTGCAAATATCGGAGACGAAGTCCTTCGTATATCTAGTTCCAAAAGATATTAAAGGTGAGCTATTTTCTACATAATTTAATTTTATCGCTAGAATTTAGTTATAGATAAAATTATCATTTTTTTTTTTTTTTTTAAATTTTTATAATTTTAAAAATAATTTAATAATATTTTTTTTTATTTTTTTTTTTTTTTTTTTGCAGATAAATTTAATTAGTTTGTTTTCTTTAATAAACAAGAATTGCTATCACTTTTTTTTTGTTACGTAATTTAGCAAATAAGGTATTTTTAAATATTCATTTATTTATTTATTACGCAGGTGTAACACGCGAAAATTTCTGTGCAGAAATGCAAACTTTGCGTCGTCTTAATTTAATAGTTTATTCGGAATTAAATATTTCATTTTCTAGATTCTCTCAATTACGAAAAGGGCAAATGAACAGAATTATATATTCTCTCTCTCTAAAATGCATAAGAATGAGAATATAATTTGCGCTTTTGTTATTGACTAACCGCAGTGATATTCGTTTAAAATCTTTTGTTTATCCGCATTCATGATTAATGTTCGCATATTCTAGAATATTTGTTTCGTCAGAAAATTATTTTAAGAAACGTATTCGATTGTTACGTAGAAAGCTAAGACAATATATAGAACGAGGAAGGAGTAATCTGATCGTTCGCTTTTCTAGTCGATTAAAATCTTACTATTTTCATATCACACAACCCACATATTTATTTTTACACGTATTCCGAATTAAAATACGCAATTTTATAATTCAATAAACATTCATAAAACAGATAACGTGATCGTCAATTAAGTCTTTGCATGATCTAGAATTTTTGGTGAGCAGTTCTAGATCTTTGTTATCTCCGATCGGAATTAATTACTTTCTAAGTTTGTTTCGGAACAAGATAAATTTTTTTTAACTATTTTTTATAGAAGTTAAGATATAGAAGAAGAAGATGATGCAGATAATTTGATCGTATTTTTTTAGCCGCCATTTTAAAATGCCATCCCTGGTGTATCAGCCTGGGACCGCATTTTAAAATGGTTAGGTGCTGGTGAAGTAATGGATAGGTGCTGTTGTGCCATGAGGGATGGCATTTTAAAGCGGATAGGTGCCGAAGTAATGCACCTAACAGAAAATAGGTGATGTTGTGCCACGAAGGATTGCATTTTAAAATGGTTAAAGTAAATGAAACAACAGGAAAGTGGCTCCTGTTGTATGCCGTCATTTCAGGCAGTAAAAATCCAAAAAAAGCAAAAATTATAAGACTGCTTGTCTTATAAATGAAAATAATGCGATGTTTTCTTGCAATTTACTGAGTTTTATAATTAAATTCCATCGAAACTGAGGTAGTACGGTGTACTGTTCATTCGATCAGTAGTAAACCAAATACATAAACACTCAACTGGACCCGAACGAATGTTTTCTGTACAGTAACGCGCAAAAGTATTTTTAAACAGTTTTGCCACACAAAACACGTTATAAATAAAAATACACAAACAGACACACACACGCACGCTAGCATAAAATTTCAGCAAAAAAAAAAATCTAAAAGGGAACACGAGAGTTACGAAAGAAAACCGATGATAACAAATCGATAATTTATTACTTATAATATATAATTTGATTTAAAGTTTTTTACCAATTATCAGTTTTCTTTTATTATTATTATAAAATTTAATTTATCCAAAGCGATCATTATTATAAAAGATAACATTTTTATTTAATATTCGACCTTGACCAAAAGACAATTTATAGATCATTATCTATATTTGCATTCTCTGACGTCATTACCTTCTCCGTGTAAAATGTTCGAAGTAGTTCAGGCATTTAATATTCCTTTCGATCTCTTAAATCTAATTCCAGCCAAATTTAAAGTTGACAGGAAAAGGATCACTGATTTATGGACGTAATCTGCTGTAGAATAGTTTTATAACTTTAGAAGAAAACTTTTATAACTCGACGGGAGAACATTATAAGCCGCAATTCTGCCAACATTTTTTTTTTTATTTTCTTTTTATCTGAATGTATATATATCTTTTTTTTAATAAAAACGTATATGCTAAATATTGTTTTAATCGTAAATCATCGAGTAGAGTGTATGCATGTTTATATATATATTTTAATAACGTTCTAACAATTTTATACTTCATTTTAAGGATTTTTCTGTCTGGATGAATGATTCAAAAGGATTATGGCAATAGAGTAAGGATTTATCGGTGTGGATCTTCTTTATTTTTTCCTCGCAAGTTAAAATATTTTAAGTTTTTGCCGGTTTTATCGCGAATTTTCTACTGTTTTGTGTCTATATATATATATATATGAATTTTTTGGAATTAATATGAGCGTGTTTTCTTATCAAACGTGAATTATCCCGATTTTTATTGCAGGTGGAAATTTCTTAATAAAAATATTGAATGTGTGCACGAAATGAGTTATATAAGAAAAATATATTGCAGAAAATATAGTAATGTGACGCAGCAGAAAGGTAAAATAATATGATTAGAGGATAAAAGATAAAAATAATACACACACACACGCACACGAACACGCTAGATAAATAGTTTTGTCTTATTTTTTTGCAGAAAGTTCTCTTTTAGAAGTGTTTATTCTCTTATCGGAAGCTTTTAGAATTTTTTAATATAAAGAAAACCCAATTGTTATTGATTGGCAATTGTTTCTCGACTTCGAATTATTGAAGGAGAAAGATAAACATTGAAAAATAGTATAGTCTGCGATTGTCATCACTTATCTAAAGTTATAACAATTAAAGGCTCGTTTCTGTAAGAAATTCGGATAGGAAATGGCATATATTAAAGCTAGAAAACAGTTCTTTTAAAGCGAGGACGGTTCCAACTGGAAAGGACTGTTGCGATGCATATAACCGTCGTAAAGGGTTTAAATAATAAACAGGATTAAGGAAAATTCTGTAGAAAAGAATATTTTAAACGATACAGATTTTTATATAATCGGAACAATGAATCGTGCTGGGGAAAAAAAGAAAAAAAAAAAAAAAAAAAAAAAAAAAAAAAAAAAAAAAAAAAAAAAAAAAAAAAAAAAAAAAAAAAAAAAAAAAAAAAAGACTCTTTGAACCCATAATAGATCCCTTTAAATAAAATCAGGTTAGCGAATCGTAACCGTAAAGAGGCTCTTTTAAGGGGTGTAGATTTTAAAGAGAACAAGGTAACAAAAATTTCTACAAAGAAATACATTTTAATTATAAGAAAACTAGGTCAGATAGTCGCAAACCGGATACTCGGGAGTGTACTGTACATAAAATTCATCATATAATTTCCAACAAGTATATAATAAAATAAAAATATATATAAAATGAGAAATCATTAACACGAGAGAAGGAATAAAAAAAAAAGTACAATCTGGTGAGTTATAGATTTATTGACAAGAAAACTAGGTCAGATAGTCGCAAACCGGATACTCGGGAGTGTACTGTACATAAAATTCGTCATATAATTTCCAACGAGTATATAATAAAATAAAAATATATATAAAATGAGAAATCATTAACATGAGAGAAGGAATAAAAAAAAAAGTACAATCTGGTGAGTTATAGGTTTATTGATACAATTAGTCAGACCTTACGTATACAGGATGTTCCTAAAACATCTAGTCAAATTTAAATTACAGATGCTACTGATCAAAACAAAGCAAAAATTCTATATAAACATGGGTCCAGAGATATTTCCTTTTCAAGACAACATATTATAAAAACATATAATTTAATAAGCTTATTAGTCTCATGATAACTATAATAGTAAATTGTGGTTTGTAATCAACTGTACATTAATCATATTCTGCTGTTCTATTTTTGTCTCATATATATATTTTAACTTCTTTAAAATGTTATATATATAAAATTTTATATATAAACTATGAAATAGATTTCTTTTATATCTAGTTCTAGATTTTGTCTCATATATATATTTTAACTTCTTTAAAATGTTATATATATAAAATTTTATATAAAAACTATGAAATAGATTTCTTTTATATCTAGTTCTAGAACTAGATATAAAAGAGTCTAGAATCTAGTTCAAATATCTGATTATTTCTTGCCAATAATCCAAGAGAGTAACTTCAGTGTTGATCATCAAGTGTAGTATTAATTGTTTAATTATTTTTAATTAAATTTTAAATTATGATCTAGATTTCTTTTATATATAAAAGAAATCTAGTTTAAAATTTTTATTTATAATTCTTTGTTTTTGAGGAACGTCTGAAAAGCATGGCATTTGACACACCTCCTTTCCTCTTTGCTGAAGTAATTATTCATCAATTTTTTAATATAATTTATGCAGTTTAATTACATCATTGTTATACATATATTTTTTAAATAAACTTTGAAATATAGTCATTAATTTCCTATTAATACTTTTATATTTTGTGTGTCACTTATAGAAACTATATGACTCCAATTAATAACATAACATCAAAAGGTTTATTGAATAATAAATTAAATTGTTAAATTTATATCGATAACATAGGAGTACATTGAAGATGATGGTGTATACATGATTACTACATGTAGTCTACTTGTAGTTGGTCCAAAAGCAGGAGTCAAAGTGTCAGGTTTATTGAATAATAAATTAAATTGTTAAATTTATATCGATAACATAGGAGTACATTGATGATGATGGTGTATACATGATTACTACATGTAGTTGGTCCAAAAGCAGGAGTCAAAGTGTCTGTTTGATAGTTGGGTTGGAAACGAAAGTGTCTGAGTTGGTTTTGGTGGACAACCCAATAGTGAATTCATTCTTTCACATATACTGTCTAGTGGAGAAAGTTGTGTTCCCCTACACTTTTTCATGAGGTTTTATTGCAATATCTATAAATTTTTGATACAAATTTTTTTGAATAAATTTCTACTTTGAATTAAAGAAAAAAAAATTGATAATAAAATAATAAACACTAAGTTAGAAATGCTTTGAAAAATATATTGTAATAGTTTTAGATAAAAGTGACAACAAGGTCACTAATTAAATACGACAAAATCCAAACTAGCTTATAGGACCTTAAATTTATTTAAGGTCCTATAAGCTAGTTTGGATTTTGTCGTAATAGTTTTAGAAGTATCATTAATTAAATAGGATTTTATAAAGTCTCTTATTTTAGGAGAAGAAAATTATAGATGCACTGTATATTTATAATAATGATAATCTCTCTTATTGCTTTAAAATAGATTTTATTTAAAAATTTAGATGTTTTAATTTAACAGAAACAAAACCAATATTACACTTGATGATTGCACTGAAGTTGCTGTCTTACATTATTGGCAAGAAATAATCAGCTGATTATTCTGACCACTGATTGCATAAGTTTATCATATTATTTCTTTTTGTTTTATTTAAAATATCAGTAATTTTAAGATTATAAATAATGTAAAGAACTAATATGTATAATTAAAGTATAACAGCACAAGTTCAAGCGAAAGACAGATATGTTTATTTCCTAAAGATCTTTCAACTTAAAAAAAGAAAAGCTATCTTCAGTAGGAACAAGTAAAAGAATTACAAATAGAACAAGTATTAATTTGAATACAAGAACAATTACAATAGAATAAAATATAACAGTTTAAAAACAAATATATCATTGTTCTTTAACCACAAATAGAACAAGTATTAATTTGAATACAAGAACAATTACAATAGAATAAAATATAACAGTTAAAAAACAAATATATCATTGTTCTTTAACCACTATATTTTATTCTTGTAATTGTTCTTGTATTCAAATTAATACTTGTTCCATTTGTAATTCTTTTACTTGTTCCTACTGAAGATAGCTTTTTTTAAGTTGAAAGATCTTTAGGAAATAAACATACCTGTCTTTCGCTTGAACTTGTGCTGTTATACTTTAATTATCTCATAAGAAGTGGAAAGTATTTTGAGCTTTATTTGAAGTAAAAGAACTAATATGTAGTTGAGGGGGTGTAAAATTAGTGAGTACAAGAATACTTTCAAGATCAAGAAACTTGACTTCAGAGAGGATTTTACTCATTTTGTAAAATAGCAACGATGCTTCAGAAAATATCTTTGTTTTAAAATGCTAATATAATTTTAAGTTTGAAGAAATTATTGATTTAGGACAAATAAAAAAAAAGAGAAATAACTTATCTGCCATTTTGAAAAAGATTTGATGCAAAATGGTGACCAAAAAACTTAAAGATGATAATTTAGGGAAAACTAGTATCAAACTAGCATACAGATGGCATTATTATTCATGTGAATATAAATTACAGAAATATCATTTAAAAAAATAATTTATTAGAATGGACTTCCTTTAAAAACTAGTTCTTTTTATGAAGAAGAATAAGTGGAAAGTATTTTGAGCTTTATTTGAAGTAAAAGAACTAATATGTAGTTGAGGGGGTGTAAAATTAGTGAGTATAAGAATACTTTCAAGATCAAGAAACTTGACTTCAGAGAGGATTTTACTCATTTTGTAAAATAGCAACGATGCTTCAGAAAATATCTTTGTTTTAAAATGCTAATATAATTTTAAGTTTGAAGAAATTATTGATTTAGGACAAATAAAAAAAAAGAGAAATAACTTATCTGCCATTTTGAAAAAGATTTGATGCAAAATGGTGACCAAAAAACTTAAACATGATAATTTAGGGAAAACTAGTATCAAACTAGCATACAGATGGCATTATTATTCATGTGAATATAAATTACAGAAATATCATTTAAAAAAATAATTTATTAGAATGGACCTCCTTTAAAAACTAGTTCTTTTTATGAAGAAGAAAGCATTGTTGAGATATCAATTTAAAAAAATTAGAAGAAATACGACTGATAAGCAACTAAATTGTGTAGACTTGGAGGTAGAGATTGGTTATTTATATAATGTGATGAAAAAATTATCAGATTATAAAAACAATCTCTGTTAGTTGTAAAAATTATTTTTATCTATATAGAAATAAACATAATTCAGTCAAATATAATGCAAAGAAAAATACTTATAATATGAAAATTTAATATTTTTATTCTTTAGAAGGCAAATTGTTTCAAATTAAAAAAAAAAAATTAATAACCAATATAGAGCACTAACGGCAGTAGTGACTTCAAAACTTATTTATTTCCAAAATAACGTCACTATTGCCGTTAGTGCTCTATATTGGTTATTGTCTTAGTGTTATAGGCAGTTTATACATCTTGTTACAAACAAAAAAAAAATTATAAGGATTAATGAAAATTCATAAAAAAGAACAAAAATCTGACAAAAAGTGTGTAATTTATGAATTTTAGGCTTGATTATAAATTAAACATATTTAGAAAAATATGATTTATTAATAATTTTTATTTCTTCAAACAATGCACGTAATTTCAAATAAATTAAAATTTTGGCATTCATTCAAAAGAAAGAGAAAATAATTAAATAATAAATACCAATCAAATTTGGAACAGAATACAAAAAAATATGCATTTAGATATAAAAATATATATTTTATTGTAAGAACACAAGCATTCAAAAATTACTTTTATTATCTATTTTTAAATTTTAAAAAGTTAATTTATTAGCATTAACGAAGATAAATCCAAATTTAATAAAAAATAATATATACTTGACAAATTTTAGCTATATTTATCAATTAAATGCATTAAAAAAAAAATTGACTATTTTTACTTTTTCAAACTTTGCCTATAATTTCAAAAAAACAAAATTTTTCTATCAGTGCAAATAATTACAGAAAAAACCATTATAGAATAATTAAAAATCAATCAAATTATGAACAAATTACAAAAATTAAGAACTTATCTGTAAAAATATTTATTTTTATTAATTCAGAACATGAACATATAAAAATTGTATTTAAAATTTAAAAATAGAAAATAAAAAATTATTATATTAAGACTGCTGAAGCCATTGTTATTGAAACTTATAAAAAGAAAACCCACATCATTAATGACAATCAATCATCAACATACCGCCACAATGGTTTTTGTAAATGCTACCTATTGGCCGCTATCGTAATTTTTTGTTTTAATTAATTAATTTAAGTTTTCTTTGATTATTATATTAAGACTGCTGAAGCCATTGTTATTGAAACTTATAGAAAGAAAACCCACATCATTAATGACAATCAATCATCAACATACCACCACAATGGTTTTTGTAAATGCTACCTATTGGCCGCTATTGTAATTTTTTGTTTTAATTAATTAATTTATTTAAGTTTTCGTTGTTTATTATGTTGCGTGTAATCGTTTAAACATTAATATAACTCTTAGAATATGTATATTTAATTGTTCTTGTTAACATATGTTCTAAGTATCTACATTTTAAATTTTAAATTTATATAATGTTCTATATTTAAATTTGTATGCTGAAGATAACTTGTTAAAGTCAAAAGCACTTCAATAAATTATTTAATTTTCCTCTTTAAACTAGTGCTTGTTGTCAAATATAATAAAAAATTAATTTATTGGCATAAAATGATGAAGATAAATCCAAATTTAGTATAAAAAATGCATAATTTGTGAATTATTGCTGAAATTATAAATTAAATGCATTAAATATTCCAGATTTGCTCATGTTTTTTACATCTTTGAAACTTGCATTTAAAAAAAGAAACAAAAAAGTTCACAAAATATTAGCAGATGGCAATAGTAGATTGCAGCAAAACTTTCAAAAGTCAAAAAGTTATTCCATCAGAGAGGTCACAAGTCAAAGTAAACAGACTATCACATTATGAGCACACTTCTGCTCCTGAATCATTGTTAAAAATATGCAGATGCATATAAATGTTCATATTTAAATTCAATAATATTAGTTTATTGAATGCTTCTAAATAATACCAGGAATGTATGAATCAGTGATGTAACCAGCTTTTTTTTGGATGGGCCAAGGGTGGACCATACTGATGTGAAAGAACATTCTCCCATATGCGCTTTATTAAATTGTATTTACATAACAGAATGCTTGATGATCAGTTAAGCAATTTAGCAATCATGTTCATCGAGAGAAAAATAGCAAAAGCTCTCAATTTGGACAAAGTAATCGATCGTTTTGCATCATTAAGTAAAAATCACCGCATAATTTTGTATTGAGCTGATATCAAATAAATACTTATATTTGCCAGTATTTTGAAACTTTATTTATTCTTTCCAGCTAATCGCATTAATTAAGTACTGCACAAAATGTGCAAAGGATTCATTTTTTTGCAGCTTGTAAATAAAAATATTTTTTCGCTATTAGCGTGAAATTATATGGATGTAAATTATGCTTGTGGTTTTTTATTATCATTTTTACGGAATACAAGGCATAAATTATGCTTGTGGTTTTTTATTTTCATTTTTACAGAATACAAGGTGTCTTGGATTATGAGGTGTTTAATGTATTTGGTTGTAAATTTTCATCTTCACAAAATTCAATGCGTCTTGGGTTATGTGGAGTTTGAACTCTTGCGGTTTTCAATTTTACTTTTCAGGTTATATATTCAGGATGGGCTAGCACATGGGCCATGGCCCACCCGTAGTTACATCCCTGGCATGAACCAATCTTTTTTAATGAGTAAACATAAGTGCTGCTAATGCAGCTATTATCAGTTAATATTAAATGGAAATATAGCAATCTCAGATGTTTCTGATTAAAATTTGTACATTTTCAGATAGTTCTGATCACTTAAAAAAATACTATGAGGAAAGATTATTTTTCAGCTGATTTCAGATATCAGATTTGTACTTTCAAGAATTTTATGTGCATTGACTGATTTTCCACTCCCATCAGCTGTAGAAAAATTTCCTTTATGTTTTCATTCCAATTTTTTTATCATTTAAACTTTGCTTAAATATTTTTGATGTTTCTGATCACTTAAAAAAATACTATGAGGAAAGATTATTTTTCAGCTGATTTCAGATATCAGATTTGTACTTTCAAGAATTTTATGTGCATTGACTGATTTTCCACTCCCATCAGCTGTAGAAAAATTTCCTTTATGTTTTCATTCCAATTTTTTTATCATTTAAACTTTGCTTAAATATTTACATTTAAATCTTAAATATTTTTGGTGAGATTCAGAAATGACAAAAAATTTTAATATTTCTTTAATGTTTTCTGCTGAACAAATGATTCAATAAAATGATAGAGAAAATGATAAAGCACGATTGCATCCTGCTCTCCATATAATTTTTTCATCATATTGCATTGCATTATTATAATTCAATGCTGTAAGTTTGGAATTTTGTCTAAGTCACCTTATTTATTCCAATAGTGAACAGGATTAAGAAAATTTTTAAAATTATAAAAAATTATCAATTTCTTTCAAAGAATATCATATTGTTCTAATACTTGAAAGATGAGAGATTGACTTATGTAAGAGTTTAAAATTTTTACAGGTTTTTAAACATTGAACTCGGGAAGTTGGCTTATACATGTATATACAGCAGTGGTTCTCAACCACTGTGCCGCCAAATCTTTGAAGGTGTGCCGCGAAAAATTAAGAATTAATTGTATGTATGTAATTATATGAATTATATATATGTATAGTGGCAAATCTTTGAAGGTGTGCCGCGAAAAATTAAGAATTAATTGTATGTATGTAATTATATGAGTTATATATATGTATAGTGGAACGTGGTTGGCCGGATATCCCTTTCGCAGTCCAATACTGTACCGATTCCTATAAATAGGGTATCATTAGAAAAATCTAACCTTCGAATTTCTGTGACAGCCAAAATTTTTGTTGTTATTCATAATTTAAAAATTAAGGAATAAATTTTAAATTAAAATTATAGTTTCTCTAAAAAGTCAAAATGCAAAGGTGGTGCTATAACTTATTATCTTAACTTTATAAGGACTTCCTTTTAATGATCTCGTGTAAGAGTATCTGTACTCTGTAATAAATAAGAATAAATACAATAAATCTGTTTAATAAAAAAGAAAGAACACCTTGCTCAGGCGCTGTCGCGACGAATAAACGACGACAACAGGCCGAAAGGACAGAAAAGTCCGAACTTTTCCTTACTGCTAGCAGAAGCTGAATGGATTTGTTACGGATCCACCAAGCGAACAGAACCTAAACTGATATTCGCTCCGGCGGGGTGGAACACAATGGTAAACCAAAGCGGGAACCTCCCCCTCTTGGAAAGGGCGAGAATCTCCCCCGTTTCGATCCCCGATGCAGCTCACTGTCAGATATGACTGGTGGGCCACCATAGAGACGATATCGACCGACGCCGTAAATTGGCCGGGCTCAGACGCCATGCCGGAAGTCGAATATCGCTCGGGTCAACTCCACGAGGTTTTGTGATTCCCTACGGAAGCAAGCTTCCCCCAGTCTGGGACTTCTATCCCTCTACCATTCATCCCGTCGGCACGGTACGCCATCTTGGGATTTGGGACCCTTATAGAGGACTTGTACTTCATGCAGGACATACGTCGGGCCGTTTCTTAATCTCGGACCCGCAGGGACTTGGGCGGTCGATCGGTGAACTACGGACCGCCCACCGGCGAGGGTGAGGTGCAGCCCGGCTCTACCGACACAGAAAGAATTTCTTCACCTGATACAGTGTCAGGACTACTTGGCCTCTACCGACCCAGAAAGAATTTCTTCACCTGAGGCAGTATCAGGACTACCCGGGTGACCAGTCCGAGTTCTGCCCGACACCGCTGGGCCTCTCTATAGAAAGTCAATCGAGGCCCGAAGAACAGAACGGATTTCAACCAATCTCCCTCACATCTCGGGTACGGGTTTCGCAGGCCAGACCGGGGGATGTGCCCTAAGGACATTGGTGTGCGACCTGCACGCGCACCTTCTTCCAGTGCGGGGATTCTTGGAAAAATGCCATCCCCACTGGGAGTCTCTTAGTGTACCCAGACACTATGACCTTATCGGTCCGGCTGCGGATGCACAGATACATAGTGCCTGCTGGCACAAGCCCTCTCGCCACGTCAAGGCGAGTTCTCCTCGAGAATAGATAGAGGATGGGGTTCAACAAGACAAATATGGACTCTTCCTGAAAAAAAAATTGTAAATTTAAAATCCGGGAACGACCCTGTGATCCCCGTCCTTCACCATCCGGCCACCTCCATTGTGGCTGTTCGTCTATGCTTCTTAACCTCACTCCATATCGTTTATGTTTCTCGGAGACTTCTATTCCGCCAGAGTCCGTGCATAACAGAAAGTGGTAAGCAGTTAGTTAAGGCCACCGATCGCTACAATATATTGGCGCTACAATTCGGCGCCAAAATTTACCTTTTTTTGTTAACAGATGACGCCACTTTCCATTCAGGGAGAATACTAACCTGTTAAGTGGCGGGGCGAAACAAGCCCTTCCACAGGCTGCCCACCCCTTCGGAGGGGTCAGCCAGATTGTGGAGGATGGGTCGACGGGCCGGGACCCCATGATAAATATTTTCAAGGAGGGATCCGAGATTCGAACCCGGGCCCTCCAGAGTGGAAAGCCGAAGCGTTTCCACGCGGCCTCGTTCGACTTTTCGGGCCGGTCCCCGAAAAGTTTCAAAATCGGGGATATGTGGGACCCGAGATTCGAACCCGACCCCATGATAAATATTTTCAAGGGGTGGGACCCGAGATTCGAACCCAGGCCCCATGATAAATATTTTCAAGGGGTGGGACCCGGGATTCGAACCCGAATCCTCCAGAGTGGAAAGCCGAAGCGTTTCCACGCGGCCAATCCGGCCAGGAAGCTATGAATGAATTCTCATGCATAAGCAATTAGATGTCCCTATGAATTTTCTGCGTGAGATGCAGAGACGGATTTGCATTTTTGGGGCCCTAGGACGAGCATTGCTTTGGGGCCCCTAAAAATAATAATCGTCTCAGAAATAACTTATAACGAACAAAAATTCAAATCAGCTACATCTTATTTTAAAGGCTCTTTATAACTAATAACTTACTTTCTATCTAGCACTTTAATAAAAACTCATTTTTTCTTATTAAAAATTTATAAAAGTTGAAAACAGATTGATGGTTATGGGGCCGCTAGAATCGCGGGGACCTAGAACGCGGCTTATAGGTAAATCCGGCATTGGTGAGATGGCAAATGAAGATAAAATACATTCAAAAATCATCTACGATTGACCACTATTCAGTTTGATGAACTTTTAAGACGCGTTAATTCTAAAATTCAATCATTTGACACAAACATGAGAGCTTCGCTCCACTTACGCGATCGTTATTTACTCTTTACCCCATCTTGAAACTTTCAATCAGCTGCCAATCGTTTACAGTATTTTGGTTACCGTCCGAATTTACTCAACTTAGATGAAGCGGTCCAAGTGGATGAGCGCGATCATCCTAGCAACACGGTCAAGTACACCCTGATCACATCAATTTAGCTTTAGTTTTCACGATAAGGTTCGAATTGACAGACTTTATAACCGATTAACTTCCTGTAAGCTCAGCCCCGGCAAAGCAGGTTTTTGGAACAAATTATATCTATCTTGTGCAATCTGCATCCTCCGGAATAAATTATCTGGCAGTCTCTGTTTTAATTGCTTAAATAAATACAAAAGGACATTTTGACAGCGCTCTTTTTAAGGTAATCTCTTCATTTTTTTGTGGTCAAGCCTCTTTTAATTAACTCTTCTAATTTTGTCTAAATATGATTTTAGATCCAAATATTCAATATTACGAGTATATTAACTTTAGAACTTGGCAATATCATCCAGTTACCAATATTTCCAATAAGGAATATAAGATCATCCAATAATTTAACTTTGATCGAGTCTTTCATTCTACCTTTTGTACTTCCAGCAAAACAGAATGAAATAATTAAAATGCTGTTTTTTTCATTTGAATACATTTCATAGAGCATTTGAGTAATACAACACTTTTCGCTTGTTTCGTTATCTGGAAATGTAATTTCAATTCTAACTAGTGCTCAAAGATTCTTTGTACTGTTGGTTGAATGGATAATCATCTAGTTTTGCAGTTACTGGGAATTTTTAATGAGTTTTGATCATCGTTAATTGTTTTGATATATATTCTTATAAAAAACTTGTTATCTTAGAGTGCGAGTTTCTGTAATTATAAACTTTAAGCTCCTTGGAAGACACTCAGAAGCAGCATAGGAAATGCCTACTGCAAAGAATGGCACTCTCATCTTAAGATAAGGAATGAAATTTCCACTTTGAGTAGCTTATATACTGTACTCCATTATTAATGCCAACATTATGGTGGTATTATCTGTATCAATGGCAAAAGTTTTTTAATATCTAATTTCTCTACACGTAGAGTTGAAGAAAATATGTGATTCTAAAAAGCATCACATTTGTTCATCTCTACATAACTTTATTAATATTGCCTAATATATTATTGAAACACCAAGCAACTAAATAACAATCATGCCATTTGATTCATCTGAAAACCACTGAGCTCACGTATGAGTTCAAATTCAAAATGAGAACAAACAATATTTATAATATCCGTACATTTTGTACGATACATCTTTATCTTTGAAATAGTATTGCTATCCTTAATATTATTCTCACACACATGAATTAATTGCTCACAATTCATAATTGAACAGTGGCAACTGATCCTCAAACTTAGAGGCTTCTTTACATGTTGATTTGAAATTATTATTCAGGTTAGGTTAGTTTGGTTAAGCCGTCATATCCTTATGGGATATTATATATCTGGCTACGGCCGCTTATAGACCCCATAACATATACCCAGATACCTATTATGAGATCAACCAGATGATTCCTCCTGAAAAACTGGAGGTGTGGGAATCCACAGCCTCCAGTTTCACGAGGCTGTGGATCCATTATCCTCCAGACAGAAACTGGAGCTGTGGAATCCACTATCCTCCAGGGTGGTAAGCCACAGCTTTACCACACGGCCATCCGGCCGACGAGAATGTCATTCAGTGTATAAGTTTAAAAATGGAGTAGTATTTTCATATTTTTTCGATTTCGTTTGAAATTTTAAATCATTGTATTTTGCAGAAATATCACACTTAGTGACTTTTTATCATGTCCTCCCAATGGCATTAGCTATTTCTCAAACAATTTGTCTTTTAACTATTCCTGTATAAATTTCTGTTTATGTGGTTTATATTTGTCTCATCTATCAAAATATATTTATATTATCGAAAAACTTTAAATTATTTTTGATACTTTTGCAATGAAAATTTGTATAAATTACAATAATTATTTTACAAAATTATTAAATCCATAAATATTAAATGCTGTTTATTTTATTCCGGTATTCCATCCATTTCAATAAGTTATGCTCTAAATCAGGGCTGCCCAATCTTTTTATGATTGTGAGCTACTTTTTCACCTGAGCGATATAGCGATCTACCGATATTCAGGGAATAAAAATACAATAATAATAATATCGTTTATATAATTCAAAATTTATTAAGTAAAATAAACAATCCTTCACAATCTGAAAATTTGAAAATAACTACGAATACATGGATACACAAAAATAAAATTTTAATGCGATATTTTGCATTGTGTAGATTTTGCAATTGATTCAAAATTTAGATTATATGACGAAAGAGATAATCTTAAAATTTTTATGAATATATTTTGTTGCGAATGTAAGTTCAATTTTAAATCTATAATTTTGCTCGTCGTATTTCGGAGTCTTTTGGATATTCATTTTCGTATTAGCAAAAATTAAATAATTGAAGAAATTTATTTTTTAATAAATTTAATTCTTTTAGTGCCAAACAACGATATATTGTTGTCCGGAACCGAGTAGTGTAATAAAGAAAAAAAAGACATAGATTTTGCAATTGATTCAAAATTTAGATTATATGACGAAAGAGATAATCTTAAAATTTTTATGAATATATTTTGTTGCGAATGTAAGTTCAATTTTAAATCTATAATTTTGCTCGTCGTATTTCGGAGTCTTTTGGATATTCATTTTCGTATTAGCAAAAATTAAATAATTGAAGAAATTTATTTTTTAATAAATTTAATTCTTTTAGTGCCAAACAATGATATATTGTTGTCCGGAACCGAGTAGTGTAATAAAGGAAAAAAAGACATTTGAACCTGTAAACGCATTTGTACAACAAACTTTTGCTTACTCATCGAAATAATCTTCATTTATTGCTTTTCATATATTATTATATTCTACGGATTAATCTAATCTGCTATTACTTAATAAATGATGAAAGACACAAAGAACGAAAACATGTAGGGATAACCTCATTTTTCTGTTTCAACAAAAACCTTTATTACGTATTGTAAAGTGGAAGTTTAACAAGAAAATTGATCGGAGGCTGGCGATCGATTAAAAAGTTTGTCGCGATCGACGGGTTGGGCAGCCCTGCTCTAAATCATTTACATTCATAAGTGAAAAATGCCCAAGTGCTAAATGTCAATTTTGAGAAGTACTTTAGTAATTTTTTTGCAAAACTAAATATTGTGATTAAAAACTAAGCATAATTTAAATATCTTTAATAAAATTTGCAAATATTCATTTATTAAACTGAATAATTGTAATTTTATTTACTTTGTCCCAATAAATTACTTCATTTATTTATCATTTTATAACTTTCTAAGTCACACTCAATTTTTTGAATGAAATTTATTGCAAAAATTGATTAATCGATGTGCATTTTACTTTTATCTACTTGAAATAGGAAACGATGACCATCAGGACATCATTTTCCAAATTACAATTCATTTCTTATTTAATTCCGATCATTCTGCAATTTAGTATGTTCCACAAATGCAGACTTGCCCGTACAACTGGATTAGTTGGATTAGCTGGATCTAACAAGGAGAGGACTCGAGGGCCGGAAAACGGAATGAAACGAAATTTATTTCTGTAAGAGTTCTTGACTAGTACTAAAACACAGTAAAAGGTTAGAGGCCAATGGCTAGCCATTATGGAGAAAAATGACCTCGAAGAAAGACGCGACGAAAGTATACCAGTTCGTTATACTAATTAACAACGAGTTGTC
>AYEL01051598.1:0-13327 GCA_000484575.1 Olivierus martensii | reverse complement strand
AGAAAATATAGTAATGTGACGCAGCAGAAAGGTAAAATAATATGATTAGAGGATAAAAGATAAAAATAATACACACACACGCACACGAACACGCTAGATAAATAGTTTTGTCTTATTTTTTTGCAGAAAGTTCTCTTTTAGAAGTGTTTATTCTCTTATCGGAAGCTTTTAGAATTTTTTAATATAAAGAAAACCCAATTGTTATTGATTGGCAATTGTTTCTCGACTTCGAATTATTGAAGGAGAAAGATAAACATTGAAAAATAGTATAGTCTGCGATTGTCATCACTTATCTAAAGTTATAACAATTAAAGGCTCGTTTCTGTAAGAAATTCGGATAGGAAATGGCATATATTAAAGCTAGAAAACAGTTCTTTTAAAGCGAGGACGGTTCCAACTGGAAAGGACTGTTGCGATGCATATAACCGTCGTAAAGGGTTTAAATAATAAACAGGATTAAGGAAAATTCTGTAGAAAAGAATATTTTAAACGATACAGATTTTTATATAATCGGAACAATGAATCGTGCTGGGGAAAAAAAGAAGAAAAAAAAAAAAAAGACTCTTTGAACCTATAATAGATCCCTTTAAATAAAATCAGGTTAGCGAATCGTAACCGTAAAGAGGCTCTTTTAAGGGGTGTAGATTTTAAAGAGAACAAGGTAACAAAAATTTCTACAAAGAAATACATTTTAATTATTTATTATTATAAAAAAATCGATTTTTGAAAATAAATTCCTGGAAAAAATATATATATATTAATTTTTTAAACGTAGATTTACAACAGTGTATGGGTGGAATTTTTTAGCAATATCAATATATACATATTACATTATTTTTTTCAGTTGTAAATATATATAAACAATAACCTAAATTTCACAATATTTTTCATAAAAAAAAAAATAGACGAATGTGAAAAATAAAAATATTTTTTATTTACCGTTTTAAAATTCTGGTTATTGACTCGAATAGTTTTTGCTTGTGTGTATCTAATCTAAAATTCGAGTAGTTCATTATGTAAGTTCTCCTGAAGGATAGAAGACATTCACTTAGATGTTATTCGCAGATGAAACAAGATATATTAAGTTTAGCATCTACATCACGATTTCATACTAACAAGGTATACTATACTAATATTTATGTCCTGGTTATGTGCGTATACCAGTTGTATATGGCGTTACATCTATTAGCTCTACATCCTTACATTGTGTATTGTGTTTTCAGCCATAAATAACAATTACAACACGTTTTGTAATTTTGGAAATTTTATTATTATTATTTTCTTTTATTTTTTTTTGTGGTGTGAGCATTATTTGTTGCTTTTGTTAGCTTGCGTTTTTAATTAATTGTTTTATTATATTAGAATGATATAAACACATTTAACGAATTTTAGAAAACATGTATCTCTCGAAAAGAACTTTTTGAGTCTCTCTAGAAATGGTTAGGATGTCGCAATGTCGGTAGAAAAATTTAGATAGACTTCTTAGCAATAGGGTATTGCTTTATTAATGAAATTATACAATTGTTTCTTGCAATATACGTGATTTTCTTCAAAGAATCGAATCTCTGCAAAGAACGTAAGTGACAACTGACGAGTTACGACCTGTACAAAGAACGCAAGTGACGAGTTTAGACTTGTACAAGGAATGTAAGCGATAAGATTCGAATTTCTGCAAAGAATGTAAGTAAAGACAAGATTCGAACCTTTACATTAATCTCGCATTATAAAGTTCGAATCGTTTCGAACTTCTTCAAGTACTTTAGCAAGAATATTTCTCGAACGTACTTTATAACCGATGCCATTATTTGCGAGATATACTTACGAGTTTAAATTTATCCCTGTAAAAGTTATTGTTTCAATTTATTGGAATACATTGGTAAAGTGGCATTGTTTGTATACTAACCTGATTTTTTTTTCTTCTCTGATAATCTGATCTTGTCAATTTTTGTCATGTCTCTTTTTATAGTGTATTTGGACAAGTTTACTTCCTGCTTCTAGTATTCTGCCTAGTTTCACGACCGATGAGGGATACTTTTTTAGTATTTTTTATACCTTTTATTATATTTTCGGTAATAATATTTAATGTTTCGGATGTTTACGGTTGCATATGTCAAGAGAGTTTTTTTTTCTTTCTTTCTTATGTCTCCAAACACGTAGAAAGTTTAAGAATGGCCCTCAAATCTCTATTAAGTAGTCCGTTTTATCTCTTGCACATAGGAGGAGGATTAAATATTGATTATGTTTTTCGTCTTTTTTAACATATTTTTCTTCTTCTCGTATTGTTATATCGCTCGGAAAGTGGAAAATATTCTTGCTTTATGAAAGATTACAGATACAGGAATCGAATTTATATCCATTATTATTGAATTATTATTAATGTAAAGTTCACCACTTCGTAACATAATACGTCGCAACACAATTACATTAAAGTGTGGAAACATCTTTTGTAATAAAATTTTGCTGCTGCAAAAAGAAAAAAACGTTTCGAAACAAATTTATTTTGTTTTTTAATGGATATAAAACGATATATATATATATTAAAAAAATTATTTAATCATTCAAATTTGTTGTTTGATACTTTTCGAAAAATTTCTCCAGAGGTTATCGAAAATCTAATAACAGTTTGATCACGATAAACTTTTTTTAGAGTTACAAATCGTATTTCTAAGAATATTTTATTATTTATAAAGATTTATTTGGTATCAGTAGGCATGGTGTATCCTTATGAATATGGAATGATATACAACTGACGAATAGCTTGTCTCTCTCTTTCTTTCCTTGGTTTAAACGATAGAGGACAAAATAAATATCGAAAATTAGTCAAAACAAACCGTCCATCTCGTAAATACAGCAGATCGTATCACTCATTTATTGACATAAACTATATAATACAGCGTTAAAATTTATCACCCAAGTATGAACTTGGGGCTACCACGTGCAGTAAACAACACAATTTATCCTTAAAAAAAATAATAAAAATTATAATGCAACTCTTATGTTGTTCCTGCTCGTGTTTAGAACTGTTTTTCAATAACGAATGTTTTGTACTTTATACGTTTAAATAAAACAAGAAAAATAAAAAAAAAAGAACGAGAGAATAATAATATATTATCCTAGAGCAGTTTTAGATTTATAAAAGTGCTTAGAGGATTTTTTTTTGCAAATTAATTTTGCAAACTAGTACAGGAACAAAATAACCTGATTATAGTCTTTAACGCGTGACATTTTGATGTTTGGAGCGAAGTAAATGCTGTTAGAGAAATGTTGCATTGGCAAAATTAAGCGGATAACTTGTTAACAATTTTGGATAATTTGTAGTTCGTTCTGACGGGTTTGCAACGGTGTAAACAGAGAGTTGTGGCGAAACGATTGCGATTTTTTTTCCTTTCTTTTTTCTTTTTTGATTTTTTTTTTTACTACAGTTAAATAACATTCTATTAAAAGATGTAGAGTGCCGAAAGTATTTTTAATCAATTTTATAAATGCAAGGTCTTTAAAATAAAGAAAAGAAACTGATTTGAACAACAATTGTTTGCGACCAGTTAGCATGAAATTCGTTTTACACATTCGTAATCACTTCAGAAGTCACCGCAATTCATTCGATCTCGGTACTTTAAAACTTTATTTTTCAATCTTGTTAGATAATAATACCACTAAAATTTATTATTATTATTATTATTATTCCTTAGTTAAATTATACTGTTGCGTTATCCCTTTGCTGTTCCTTTCTTTTACCTACTCCAAACTAAGCTTGACGTTATATCCCTTTAAGCACTTAAAAAAATATAATTATTTTCTGAACGAAACTAATACTAGAATGTTATTTGGACTTTCACATAATTTTATACCTTAAAATTTAATATTTCTCGGCTAAACGAATTTTTTTCTTTGTTATCATCGCGCTGTTTAGCGTAATGCATCCATCACTTAAACCATTTTTTTCAGTACACCTGTACGTTATTCGCGTACTCGTTACGAAAATAACTGACGTAATATTTAATTCTACAGTTAGATTTGATTATTAAAAGTTTAAGAGAAAATAAATAACATGTAAGTAGAAACAATTTATTATTAAAAAATCAAAGTTTCGGTCAGTCAGAAAATGGATAACAGGGTAGGTTAATAGAGAGATTTTTTTATGATATGCGATTTGGAGAAAAACTCTCGATTTATGGTAGAAGGTAATACGATACGTGACAGAACTCACATAACAATCATTCCCCATTCCTACAGTTTCATACATATATAGTATTGTTACCTTCAAGATTGATGACAATAATAATAATAATGAGTTAAGAAAAATCTTTACTAGCACAAAACAATTGGAAGACAGGAAAAAAAAAAAATGGAGAGTTTATAAATTATCATAGCTTTAAAGTTATTTGTTTAACAGGAAAACAATTTTAGGAGCGATATCTACTAGATAAAATCTCGCTAATTCGTGCACGGATTATCGAGAGAGCGCTTTTGCTGTTACCTAGAAGGAATGCTAAGTATTCTCGTTCTTTTTTTTTCTTAATTATGTAATGATGTTATTAAAGTTAATAAATTGCTGTAAGATTTAATCATAATTCTTAAGTAATCGTAATATTAAGAAAATACAATTGTTTTCTCAATCTTGTACAATCCGAATTGTTTCTGATTATATCATATCTTGAAATAACTTTTCAGTTATTTCGAAAAAGAAAATTTTTTAATCTAAACTGCAAATTCGGGTTTGAAATCTTTATTAAAACATGAAACTTAATTAAATCTTAATTGTTATTAATTAGTAAAAAAAATCATGGATTGATTTTGTTTTTAATCGTTAAAGATCGAGGCAATTATAGTGGTTATAATTAAGAATTTATGCTGCTCTTCAATTAGTTTCTAAATAATAATGAAAAGCATATAATCACGCTGTTTAATGATTACACGACAAATATCGCCTATATAATCCCATTAAGATTTAGGCAAATATACTTTAGAAAACGATTAGATTGTTAGAAGAGGAATCGAATCCGCGATTTTTATCTTTTCGCATTTATTTATATATTGTTAATTACCAATTAAGGCGAATGATGAGAATCAAGGGTTCGATTCCTCTTCTAGCAACTTAAATACATTTTTTTAAAACTGACTAAGGTGCTAGAAGAGAAATCGAATCCTTGATTCTCATCTTTTACCTTAACTGGCAATTAACAATATATTCATAAATGCGAAAGATAAAAATCGCGGGTTCGATTCCTCTTCTAGCAACTTAGTTGTTTTTAAAAAGCATCTATCTAAATCTAATGGAATTATATCTGATATCAAAGATAGATTTTTGTATAATTAAATCAGTAGATACTGATTTTAAATTATTCTTTAATCTTTTAAAAAAAATATTATTAATTGCATTAAAAGTTTATTGCAGGAATCGAACCCCTTAACTGATGATACAATACATCGATGCATTTGTTAGCGTATTATATTTTTGAGCTAATGAAGCTTAAGTTAAAGTTTTTTTTTTTAACTTTTTATTAAGAATCGGGCTTTTTTAATGCTTAAAAAAGTTATTTAGATTATTAATCAACGATTAATCGATTAATTTTTAACAATCTCATTTAATCAAACTGTCGAACTATAGCAGAAATCTATATCACATCGATTCCATTCCCGTTCTGGCATTTCGAATATTGTTTTTTCTTACTAAATCATAATAAATATAACAAATTTTAATTAATCAAAATTAAATATTAATATCATAAATTTTAATTAATCAAAAATTAATGTTTTCAAAGATTGACAAAGCCAATTTAATAATAAAAACCAGTTAGTAGTGAATGTATTGGACATTTGCTCTTCATATATAAATATATGAGCAAGGATCCATATATTTATATAATTTAAATTAATAATAAAAAGGACATATCAGTCTAGTTATAAATTCTCTTAATGCCTTGTAAAACTGAAGATCCCCTTATAGAACACAAAGCATGAATAATGGTCATTCAACTAGTTGGAAAGGAAAAAAAAAAAGAGGAACGACAAATAGATAAATCGATAACATAAAGAAAGTAAACGATATTAGTACATTGCCATGATTTATTACTTCTATATTTTTATTTCTATTTTAGTTCATACTCGATTTATCTGATCGCAAATTAAGCTGAAGAAACTCCAACTATGATTCACTTCTAACGCAATATCTCTAAAGAATAGCGAAAGACACACACACACACATATATATATATATAATAAAAATAATAATAATGAAATGCATATTTTATGTTTTGTAATAATTTTAGATATTTGATAACATTAAAAAAAAAAGAATAAATATTTTTTGGGTATAATGTACAGTACCGTTATGCAGTTTGGTAAGGTATATTGTTATCTATTTTATTTTTTTGTTTGTTACTTTTTTTGGGGGTTTAGATTTTAATGAAAACTCTAACCGATAGATGGCCCGAGCATAACTCTAAACAAAACATCTCCGGAAAGGAAAGTTTTGTTTAGTTTTGTTATCAGTTTTGCCACTTTTTATCAGTTTGACTTTAGTCTATATATATATATGTACATATATCGGAATCGAGTCTTTAAGAACTGATAGTATTTTTCTAGGTTAGAGAATCTCAGAAGATGTTCGCTTGACCGATAAACAAAAAAAAAAATAATAAAATAATTCAATTTCTGGCGGGAATTCAGAATATTTTAAGAATAAATTTGCATATTTAGTAGCCACCAAAATGTACGATTATTCTGACGAAATTAAATAACTCGTTAAAAAGTTTTTAAACGCTCGTTTTCGGATATAAAGTTTATATTTTATAGTTTTTTTTTTTTTTATTTTTTACGTCATAAATTATATATTTCTGAAAGACAAGTTTTTGGAAGAGATAAAGTTAGATAAACTAATCCCAATAACACAACTTCCTTTCCATGGATACAATAAACAAACACGGGAAATCCTCCTCGTGTACCTATATATCTCTATGTGTAAAATATATATGTGTGTATAAAAATTCTACATTTTTAACAGAAAAACGAATTCGCAGAGCTAGTATAAAATGTTATAAATGTGTATAAAAATATCTTAGCATAAATGTGTTAAAGAACATAAAAATATATAATCCTTGAGCATCGAATGAGTTAGAGAACACACAAATTCATACTTCTAACACATGGTAGAAACGTAATTTCTGTGTTCTCTAACACATTCAGTGTTCGAGTACTGTAATATACATGCTTTTTTGTGTTCTCTAACAAATTTATTGGTTTAGAAATATACATTTCTGTGTTCTTTAACACATTCAGTGTTCGAGTACTGTAATATATATGCTTTTTTTGTGTTCTTTAACAAATTCATGGTTTAGAAATATACATTTCTGTGTTCTTTAACACATTCAGTGTTCGAGTACTGTAATATACATGCTTTTTTGTGTTCTTTAACAAATTTATTGGTTTAGAAATATACATTTCTGTGTTCCTTAACACATTCAGTGTTCGAGTATTGTCATTCTCGTGTTTTCTAAACTCATTTAGCGGTTAAGAAATAGGCCTATAAACACTTATTGCACCAGTCTTTTAGCTAAATTTGCGTTAATGGTTAAACATAAAGCGGGCGTATGATGGTGGGATTAAATCTGCATATATTAAAATGAAATTTTTATTAGATATAGGGGTATTAAATGGTAGAGAAAGCGAAAAATTCGTCGTAGATTTGACAAATCAGTGTTATTCAATGGCAAGTTTACCATGATCCGCGAGACGTTTAAAATATATTTTATTTTATTTATTTTTTTCTCTCCCATTTTTAGTCTTCTAAAAACCTGTCAATCTCGACTTTCAGGCTTCTGGCTACAGTTACTTAATCCTTACGCGATTCTTCTAATATTTCTCATACTACGTGAAAATAACTTCTTCAAAAATATTTTTTTAAACAAATCATTTTTATAAAAATTAATCTGTTGTAAATAAAAGTAATTTTTGTGAAAGAATGCTTCGATAGAATGTGGCCTTTTTTTTTTTGCGGAAGTGAAAGAAGACCACTATAGGAATTTCACCCGAGGAAAAATAATTCTACGTACTCCCAATACATATTAATACATTTTGTTGTTGTATCAGTATCCTTTATAACTGTTCTTCCTCTTCCATACACACACAAATATTGAGGATTCGGCCAGCAACTCTAAAAAGAGGAAAAACGTTCGCAGAAAATACGATAAAAGGTTAATTTAATGAACACTGCAAATTTTTCTTAAAAATTAGAATTTAACACGATTTTCTTCTTATTATTTTTTTCTTTCTAATCTTTAAAAAAAAAATCGAATTATTAAATAAAGCCGTAAAAATGCATTATTTATCGAGTGGTTTTAGCTAAATTTTTCTGTACGCGTTATCACCAACAAAAACTTCCTTCTGGAGTTATTCACATTATTTAATTATAATTTTTTTTTCTCTGTCCGGTATAAAAGAACTACAAAAAAAAAAGTTTGATTCTGTCAAGTCGATGACTTCTTCCGGAGGTGAAACTACCGAAAACACACACACAGAAGAAAAATAAGAAAAAAAAAATATTTTTTTTTTTATTGATAACTTGTCTATTTTCCATATTTACCCAATAAATATTTGTGACTTTTATATCTCTTTATTTTTTTCCTTAATAAAGGATGTAAAATTAAGTCATGTGAACTGTAAGACGTGCCCGATCGGTTAATGACAAAACGATGATAATTCAAATCCAACCTATGATACCAAATTGCCAAATTCCACCAATGAAACGAAATATATATTCATCTCGAGAGGAATAAAAAAAAAGAAATAATCCACCAAGTTCTTAAGTAGAAATAATAATCAAAAAAGAAACGAAAACATTCAGCTTCACGCTCAATTTGTCTACTTAGTTCTTTCTCTATCCATCTGCCGGATGCATTATACTTTAACGGCAATGGGTTATATTTTGGTGATCAGAATCATTCATAAAGAAACAGGAAAGAAAAAAAATATAATAATAATAAAATAAAAAAGGAAAAAAATGGGATGTCGCATTTTGATTTCGTTCATTTGCATACTCCGCTACATAATTATCGTAGCGATTTTTATTTTATTTTTACTTTGCCTTTATTTTAAATGACAAATGACTGACGATCAAATGCAACTCGCTTATGTTTTTATTTTTGTGTTAAGTTATGGTTTCTGATACAACTGAAAATGTATATTTATATATAAAATTTAAAAAAAAAAAGAGGAAAACTGAAAGGTTTCGTAAAATTTTACCAACTCTAATATCCCTTTTAATACTCGATATATTTTTCTCTCAAGCTGAGTTATCTTTTGCATAAATCTTTATCATAATATAAAATGTACAAGTAGCAATTTATAGACTATTTACTACAATGTAGAGTGATAATATTCGGTAGAATTAGTATAGCGAAGGGATAATACTCTTTAACATATTCAGAAAATAAAATAAAATAAAAAAATTGCACTTTTTAGAATTACGATCTTTAACAATTTTTTGAATAGCTTTTATAAAAACCTGTTTTTAAAAATACTCTACTGTCCCTTTTAATGCTTGATATGTAGGTCTAGAGCAAGGTTATCTTCGATATAAACCTGTACTATAATTTCCATAAATGCATAGATTTTTTAATGCTTATACGTACTAAACATTTCTGTGTTTTTTTTTTTCTTTTTTTACATTTACTGCTCAGTTACTATATATTTTTATGTTCTCTAATGCATTCAGTTTTCAAGTAATACACATTTAGTGGCTAAAAAATGTATATAGTATTGATATTTCTACCTTCTTTAAAATATTTATGATAATAAATGTAAATTTCCGTGTTTTCTAACACATTTGGTGTTCAATGAATATATATCTTTGTGTTCTTTAATGCATTTATTCTAAGAAATGTAAATTCCCGTGTTTTCTAATATATTCAGTATTCAAAAACACACATTTTTGTGTGTCAAAAAATTTATTAGCTTAGAGAACACAAAAATTTATATTTATTAGCAATTAAATATGTTGGAAGATGCAGAAATTTATGTGTTTCTTAGCCGCTAAATGAGTTTAGAAAACACAAAAATGACAATACTCGAACACTGAATGTGTTTTAACATATTCAGTGTTCATATACTGTAATATACATTTTTTGTGATCTCTAACAAAGTTATTGGTTTAGAAATATATATTTCTGTGTTCTATAACACATTCAGTGTTCAAGTATTGTCATTTTCATGTTTCCTAAACTCATTTAGCGGTTAAAAAACATAAATTTCTGTCATCCAACATACTTAATGGTTAATAAATAAAAATTTCTGTGTTCTCTAATCCAATAAATTTTCTGATATACAAAAAAATGTATATTAAAGTGTTTGTACAGTGAATATGTTAGAGAACACAGGAATTTACATTTCTTATCATAAGTGTGTTAAATAACATAAAAGTATATAATCCTTGAATGCCAAATATGTTAGAGAACACAGAACACATATTTCTAACAAATGCTAGTAATGTAATTCTTGTGTTCTTCAACACATTCAGTGTTCCATTATTGTCATTTTTTGTGTTTCTAAAACTCATTTAGCGGCTAAGAAACATAAATTTCTGTGTCCTCTAATAAATTTAGTGTTCAAATATTACTAAACTTTCTGTTCTGCATAAGTATATTAAATTTATTATTAGAAGAACATTTGAACAGTAAGAAATATTTTTAATGCTCAACTTATGTCTGTCGCATTATAAAATAATTTGTGAAAAGTGTCTGAGTTAGAATAGCAAGTAAGAGATACGGTTAGTATAAAATTTATTTAATTTTATTATTTTTTTTTCTTATTCCTTTAAGATTTATACAATTCAATAAGACAATTGGGGTGAAGAGAGCTTAATCTTTAATCGATGTCATATAATTACTCGTTACGTAAACAGATTCGATTGTAGATAGATGGATCAATTGTTAAATATTGTGATGGTTTAATCAATACAAAGGACAAAATATTTACTGTAAAATAAATTAATTCCGAAAAAATGATAATAATAATAATTATTATTATTATTATATATATATATTTTCAATTCGAAAATTTCTGAAGTTTTTTTCGTGTTTCGAAAAGTTTCAAGTAAAAAAAAACTCGCTTATAATCGATTGTTTATAAAGTTACAAAAATTATATAACTGATAATTTGTGGAGTTTAATATATACTATCGATTAATGTAACTATTTTTATGATATATATATTTTTTTGTTTGATAAATAGTTTATATCCTTCTTTTAAAGGTTAATTTTATCATTCAGTAATGACCTTGTTGGGTTATGAAACGAAATGAGATACTGTAACATAGTTGCGGTTTACAACTGGAAAGTGCGTGCCTGTTAATATTTGTTTTACTTTTTTTTTTTAATTTTTAAAAGTGGTTGTAACCGCATTTTTTTTTTCTTTTTGTAAATGGAACACACACACACACATATATATTTTTTTAAGTTATGTATAGATACACGTTTGACGTGTGTTTAAATAAACAAATTCGTGTTATTACTGTACTGTACTGAGAAGTTTCGCAATTCCTATATATACGGAGAGCAGACAAAAACCTTTTCATCTTTTGGCAAAATAAACTGGTTACATTCATACCAAACTATCTTTTTCATCAAATAAACCTATCCGATAACAGAATTTGAGTTTACTAACCTAACAAATCATCTTTTATCCAAAAGGAAATGAATTTACGGATAATTCAACATTCTATTTTATTCAAAGACTGAAATTATAAAAGATCTACAATAATAGACGTCGGGGTAACACTGTTAACACTTGGAGTATCATCACCACACGGCACACTTTTAATATAAACAAATAATCACACCATTTTTCTTTTTTTTATATATTTAAAATTGACTTTTGGAATGGTTTTCGTGTTGTCATCACCACACGGCACACTTTTAATATAAACAAATAATCACACCATTTTTCTTTTTTTTTATATATTTAAAATTGACTTTTGGAATGGTTTTCGTGTTTCGGGATCGAGAGCGAAAAGGAAAGGTTCTCCATTTTTCTTTTCTTTTTTTTTTTTTGTTAATTTATAAACTGAATATCGGTTGCGAGAGTAACTTTGTAAATAAAACAAGTCAGAGCAAAGAAAATTCTTCGGTACTTACTCGTTAAAAACCGAACAGAAATTAAACAACCGGAACCAGGTCAGTAATCAGCACACAATCTTCTATAGATCAATACAAGCGACATAGGTATTGTTGTTCTTGTACATGTGTACAATACATGTTACGTGAGTGACCTTCTTGACTTACATGTGTAGCTGGTGTTAGTTTACTTTGAACTAACCCCCTTTTTGTTTGGCTTTACTTCCAGAAAGTCGGAACAAAAGCGAAAAGTCATATTTTACACAAGAAAATTTTCAAAATATTGTAATACATAACTTTTAATTTCTCTCATTTATAAACAGAAATGAGAAAAATAATAAAAAGATTACATTGTATCTGTGTATAAAACGATCATAATACCGTTCTAATTTTCCTTTATTTTAACACTACAATTTGTTTACCCCATATTTGTCCTATATAAATTGAAGAAAATTTTTCCTTTACTGTTGTATATTTAGGTCGCTTAACAAACATTGTATATATAATATGTCACTAAATAGATTATTATTTTTTTTTTTTTTTAATATTTAACTTAGTCATTCTCGCTATTTTATTCGTCGATCATGAGACTTTTTATATTATTATTATGCAACTTTCTTATATATAAAGTAATCCAATAGCCAAAATAATAATAATAAAAATATATATATATATATATAATAAAATCAAAGTTCTTCGCATAATAAAGGTGAGGTCAAATTATTTTTTTCATAGTTATCAAAGCCGATGTGTATGCATACAAACACTAGAACTTTAACAAACTCTAACAAAATAAAAATAATAAATTATTAATGTGTAGTTGGAGAATGTAGAACACTAAGTTATTATTTAATAATCGTAACTTTTCATTTAGTCTAGAGCAGATATAAACCGAAAATATTCGATTTATCTCAAAAATGGCTGACACAGCAGTTGATCTTCGTTTCAGAGATAATCGCAATTCATTATTATTTGAAATGTTTATATTATCGAAAAGAGGATAATCGTTATTAATATTAATAATTTCCACCATTTTTACGATGGAAAAATTCATTAATTTTCGCAAAATATGAACGAATTGATCATATTTTTAAATCCAATTAAATTAAATCCTGACAATAATAATAATAATAATAATCTTATCCGACCGACTTCTGTAAATATTTAATAAGAAAAGTCATATTTATTAAGGATCGATAATAATAATAATAATAATAATA